>JARSSU010045241.1:0-67688 GCA_029619165.1 Eurosta solidaginis | reverse complement strand
GGTTCTGTTGTTCTAGACTTAACGGAGATTCGATGAAATTGATCGAATTATGGTTAATTCGACCGAGTTCTTTGTAAAGCGAACAAATTAGTTTAGTCATTTCAACAGAAGAGAAATTGTCGCTCTTAAGTTAACAAAATTTTGTAAAATTGACAGATTCCTAATCAATCTGTTAACACTACTGATCTTACAGATCATTTCAACGGTGACCAACTGTCAATAAATGAGAAAATTTCAAAGAGAATTTTACGCTAACTGTGCTGTCTACTTTGTACTTATGACGATGGTGCTACTTGTTAAAAAAAAACAAAAATAAGAAAAACATCAAATCGAAAAAACACACAAATGGGAAAACAACAAAAAACTAGTTTTTCAGTTATCAATACAAAACGAAAACCCCTTTTTTGAATTTACTGTGCAAAAAATTATGAGATACCGGGACATCAATTTATCGGGTATAATTTTGCAACTTCTCCTCCAAGCGAAATGCAAATTGCGCCCTCTTGTTGCAAAAGTTTTGCTTGAGCGAACAGGATTTTTCCAAAGTTAGTAACATTTTGTTCAAGTTTTTACGAATTTTCACTCACGCGAACGAATCTAATCTTAATATATAAAAAACACGTGTCACACAATTGAGGCCAATGGACTCCTAAACTACTGAACCGATTTTGAATTTGTTTTGCACCCCGTGTGTAGTTTGATCTAACTTGAAATATAGGATAAGCGACTGGGTGATTAGGGTCTCGAGATATAGGCCAAAACGTGGACCCGGGTACCCCTAGAGTGTATTTATAGAATATGGATATCAAATGAAAGCTGTTGATGAGTGGTTTAGTAGGGGGTAATTCTCATACCCCTGGGTGACTAGGGTCTCGAGATATAGACCAAAACGTGGGCCCGGGTATCCCTAGAGTGTGTTAATAGAATATGGATATCAAATGAAAGCTGTTGATGAGTTCTTTATTAGAGGGTAATTTTAATCTCCCTGGGTGACTAGGGTCTCGATTTATAGGCCAAAGCGTGGACCCGGGTACCCCTAGAATGTGTTTATAGAATATTGATATGAAATGAAAGCTGTTGATGAGTGCTTTAGTAGAGGGTAATTTTCATACCCCGGGTGACTAGGGTCTCGAGATATAGGCCAAAACGTGGACCCGGGTACCCCTAGAATGTGTTTATATAATGTGGATATCAAATGAAAGCTGTTGATGAGTGCTTTATTAGAGGGTAATTTTCATACCCCTGGGTGACTAGGGTCTCGAGATAAAGGCCAAACGTGGACCCGGGTACTCCTAGAATGTGTTTATATAATGTGGATATCAAACGAAAGCTGTTGATGAGTGCTTTAGTACAGAGTAATATATTATCCACTGGGACTGAGACGCGGAGTGGGACTGGGACTGGAATAAAATGAATACCCACCTTCTGGGACAGGCATAAGGGATGCAGAAGAATGAAAAGAAATTGAGAGAAGAGAAAAGAAGAAGGAGGAGATTGAGAAAGAGATAGAAACGAGACGAAGATGGAGATATAATGAAGCGAAAAGACGGAGGGAGGAGTGAATAAAAGGATTAGGAAAAGTGAAGAGGGGGAGGGCAGAGTCAGACGGAAAAAGCTTATTAAAATGTATGCAGATTGGCCAAATTTAGGGCAGGATAACGTCCTGCCGGTCTTCTAGTAAGATATAAAAAACATCCCTTTTTAATGTTGATGTTTCCGACAAAATAAAAGTTTGAGTTGTTTTGGAATCGTTTCAACTTAAAGTGTTACGAAAATTAAACTTGCGAATTACATGTAAAGTTACTCCAGTGGTGAATTACCTTCCTGGGATTTGATTCTGTACTTTTCTATAACTACAAGTTCTCTTTTTAAAATGTACGATCGTCACACAGTTATACTAGAAGTTTTTGTTCGAGACAATCAAGTGTGGCAACTACATGCGAGAGAAGAAATTGAGAATGAGCTGAGCTGCAACTGAAAGAATTGAGAATCTGTTTTGTGAGTACTATTTTCGTTTCTATATTTATATGTATGTATATGTAGCAAGCATTTGTATTTATGTATTCACATATTTACTTATTTATATGGCGGCCGCCGTGGTGTGATGGTAGCGTGCTCCGCCTACCACACGGAAGACCCTGGTTCACACCCCGGGCAAAGCAACATCAAAATTTTAGAAACAAGCTTTTCAAATTAGAAGAAAAATTTTCTAAGCGGGTCGCCTCTCGGCAGTGTTCGGCAAGAAATCCGAGTGTATTTCTGCCATGATAATGCTCTTAGTGAAAACTCATATGCCTTGCAGATGCCGTTCGGAGTCGGCATAAACAAGTAGGTCCCATCCCGCCAATTTGTAAGAAAATTAAAAAGGAGCACGGAGCATATGGAAGAGAAGATCGGCCTAAAATCTCTTCGTAGGTTATAGCGCCTTACACTATTTATTTATATAGAGTTCACCGAGTGGTTGAAATTCCAAACAAAGGAAAGGAAAGGAAGGAAATCAATGGAAGGGAAATAAAAATAAAAGAAATGAAATAAAAGAAAAGTAGAGGAATGGAAAGGAAAGGAAAGGAAAAGAAAGGAAGGAAAGGAAAGGAAGGAATATGAATGGAAGACAAATGAAAGTAAAAGAAGGAAATAAACAGAAAATTAAAAGAAAGGAATGGAAAGGAAAATAAAGAAAAGTAAGGAAAGGAAATGAAAGGAAAGGAAAGAAAAAGGAAAGAAAGGAAGGAAATAAAAGGAAGGTGAGGAAAGGCAAGGAAAGGAAAAGGAAAGGAAAGGAAAGAAGGAAAGGAAGAAAGGAAAGAAAGAAAGAGAAAGGAAATGAAAGGAAAGGAAAGGAAAGGAAAGAAAGAAGGAAAGGAAAGGAAAGGAAAGAAAGGAAAGAAAGGAAAGGAAAGAAAGGAAAGGAAAGGAAAGAAGGAAAGGAAAGGAAGGAAAGGAAAGGAAAAGAAAGGAGAAGGAAAGGAAAGGAAAGGAAAGAAAGAAAGGAAAGGAAAGGAAAGGAAAAAGAAGGAAAGGAAAGGAAAGGAAAGGAAAGGAAAGGAAAGAAAGGAAAGGAAAGGAAAGGAAAGGAAATGAAAGGAAAGGAAAGAAAGAAAGGAAAGAAAGGAAAGGAAAGGAAAGGAAAGGAAAGGAAAGCAAAGCAAAGCAAAGAAAATAAAACAAAGGAAGGAAAATAAAAGAATGGAAGGAAAGAAAGCAAAGGAAAGAAAAGAAATAGAATTGATGCATGATCAGCTATGTATTTTTGTTTAATTTTTATTGTGTACAAAGCAACTCCTCGGCCATGCTCACGATTCAGCATAGTACACAAAAAGCAGTACACACACACAACGTGTCTATAGTATGAATAAGTGCATGTGTAGTGGTGTGACATTTATGTTAAATTTTTTATATTAAAATGATTTTTCAAATTTTTTTTATTTACGGATAACAGTGCAGCTCAAAATTTCCTATCAATACATATATAATTTGTATACCTTAGAATTATAGTTTAGCAGAAAACGGTTCCACATTTTTTCATCTTGTCTATTTATATATAAGATGGCAACATAGGTACTTTCATACAAAGCGTCGCAACAACTTTTTTTGTTCATTTGACTACTAAAGCGGTCAATTACGAATCAACGATTTGTGCTCAGTTGATTCAACATTTTGTTGCTATGGATACAAATTTACAGAAATTTCGGTTGTATTGACCCGTATTTCGGTTGATTTTGTCAGTCTTTTTCTTTCAGTGTATATAATTTTTCGTTTTGCCAGAAGTTAGACCTTCTTACATGTTTATTAAAATTACAATCAGTTTAAAAGGCATATAAAAGCCATCAAAAACCCGAGCACTGGTTAATCTTCTAACATTAATAATTACTAATATAAATTACTAATATAAACAAAAAGGCAACTCTTAGAGACCAATTGTACAGCGAACAAACGGGACATTCATATGGCTTAGTAGCTAAAGGCTTGCACTGATATGAATGTTGGAGATTCGAGTTCAACGCTCAGCTCCCGAAAAGCTAGCTGATGAAGAAGTGAAATTCAGAAACATGTCCTAGTAACCATCGCCGTTTGTAAACTTAGAATTTTTCTCTAATATCAATTACATTAATAATTACGTTAAAAAATATCTGTGCGCCTACAGTTTTATGTAGCATATTTTGCAGCACCTGTTATTATAGCTCATAATTCATTCATTCTGCGTCATTGCCAGCCAATTAACCATATTAACAAATATGGTGGCCATGTGTATTATCTAAAAAAAATCGTATTTTGTACGTACCTTTAAATTAACTAAAAAATCTACTCGCAAATAAATATAAGTTTTTTAGCTAGTAACTTGCATACATTTTGTGTTTATTTACTAAGAATATGCACTCTTATAAACATTGTTTTGCTGACTGGTTGCTGTTCTCTTTACGTCGGCCACATCTCTGATTTGTTTATGAATTTTGCAAATTTCACCAAATCAACCAATCATGTTCAGGGATTTTGAGTTAATCTTGATGGATTTATTTATTTATTTATTGCCTTCTATTAAAATAGTTCCATTAGAGATTAATTCCAAAAATCAGACAAGAAATTGTTACAAATCAGTCTCGTTGATGCTACATAAGCTGCTAAATGATACACTGATCCAGCATTTGATTTTTCGTTTTACAAATTTTATGGAAAAAAAATTGTTCATTAATCATAACCAATTTATTAATGCTTAAAATTTCATACAAAACATACAACGATAAGTGCCAAAAATCATCGGAGAGCTAAATTGGCTAAACTTGTGTCATTTTGGTATAAATCAAATTAACACTCAACTATCATACATAGTGTACACTGGTGCAGAATGTTTAACTTTTGAGAAAAATTTTTAAAGAAATATCGAAAAATTTATTTTTGGTATCATAACTCAAAGTTTGGATTTCTGGACGTCTAAATGATTACTTTTGTGATAAAATCACGCCACGACGGCAGCAAGGACTTTGATGAACTTTGAATATATTCTGGAAATATCTACCGGCTATCAATATTTGTTTTGAAGAGGAGGGAATCCCTTGTCTCCTCGGAACAGGCACTTAAATAATAAATAAATGTATGGCGCGATAACCTCCGAAGAGTTTTATGCCGAGATTCTCTTCCTATTTGCGTCGTGCTCCTTTTAGATTTTCCTACAAATTAGCTCCCTACTTATTTTATGCCGACTACGAACGGCATCTGCAAGGCAGAAGAGCTTTCACTTAGTGTTTTTCATGGCAGAAATACACTCGGAGTGCTTGCCAAACCTACGAGGGGCACCCCACTAGAAACATTTCTTCTAATTGAAAACACTTGTTTCTAAAATTTTGATGTTGCTTTGATCGGGGCGTGAACTCAGGATCTTCGGTGTGGTAGGTAGAGCACGCTACCGTCACACCACGGCGGCCACAGGTATTTATTAATTTTTTAATCGACTTTGTGGCTCAGCCATACCAAGGCGGCTTATGACGAAGTTTTGCGCACAGATAGACCAAAGGCTAGAAATATCTAGAGGCGTATCTTGTTCCCTGGGATGAGGTACTTATTAATTTCTTTAATCGACTTTGTGACTCATTGAAGTTTGGCGCACAGAAATATTTACTGGAACAAATACTTTTTCAATAAAAATCTAGTCTTTAGGTCATTTAAATCGATATCTAACAATTCTGAAAACGAGGTCGTGCCCCACGCCTTGCCTTTGCCAGCCACAAATACCTTATTTTTTTTAATCCGTACAACCCTGAATCTTTTCTGCTCAAACTTATAATATTTGCTTTTGGGACATTTTTTTCGGGATTATCTCGAGATAATTTCAGAGTTGCTTTCGAGACATTTTCTGGACTATTTCCGGTTCATTTCGGAACTATTTCAGGGAAATTTTAGGACTCATTTCGATAACTTCTTAATTGTTTCGGGATCATTTAAGGACGTTGTAGTAACTATTTGCGACAATTTCGAAACTATCTCTCGATCAAGGGGCACTGTTTGCTTTTGGGATCATTTCAGAACTATCTCTCCCTGGAAGACCAGTTTCTTTCAAATCGGCGCCACCTTGAGTTCTTTTTGACCTAGACCAGTAATAAATATCTGGTATCTGTGAAATTTGGTATTTTTTGGACTATTTCTAGATGATTGCGGTATTGTTTTCGGATCCTAGACCCTTTCAAGTTCATTTCTGGACTATCTGGATTTATTACAAGACAGTTTCAGTATATTATTTCTGGACCATTTCCACACTGTTTCTATCTGTTTCGAAATCATTTAGGAACTATCTCCGGATACTGGAACTTTTTTTGATCATTTAGAATTGCCTTCGGAATGATTTTGAACTTGTTATGTAATAATTTCAATAATATTTAAATATCACTTCTGGACTAACCTCTGACCTTTTCGGTATTGTTTTCGGCACTAACTTCGGATGAAATCAGAATTGTTTTCGAATTAATTTGGAATTGTTTTCGATATTAATTCGCAAATATTTAGATATGGTTTTAAAGTTGTTTAATAATCATTTCGTGACCATTTGAAGACCGTTTCGGAACTTTCGCTGAACAATTTCGTGCTTGTTTTTGAATAAGAATCGGCATCATTTCGAGACTAGCTTCAAATTATTTATATACTTTTTTCGGGATACTTTGGGATCTATTGTCGAACTTAATCATATAATTTCAGACTTAATCATTATAGTGCCGACCATATCGGCACTATTTCGGGATAAATTTAAGATTACTTCGGAACACAATCGGTAACGTATTCGGAATAATTTCTAAATAGTTTCTCGTGATAATTTCGTTGGTATTTCGTTACTATTTTACAAACTATTTCGGGACATTACATGGTTCGGGCCAATTTTCCTAATAGTTTTAGAACTGTTTTCAGGTTACGTAACAGTTTAGTTTTCATTTCAAGACTCCCTCAGGATCAATCCAAATTTTTTTTGGGCTATTTCGAGATCAATTCAGAATAATTATGGGATGATCAGTATTTCGTTGTTGTATTCAGTATTATTTTATGACGGTCCAATTTTCGGGATTGTGAGCGGACTAAATTCGGAATTGTTTCAAGGATCAAAGCGATATTGTTTTGGAAGTATTCGGAATTGATTTCAGGTTTATATTGCGATTATTTCCGGGATCATTTAAGTGCAGTTTTAAGATTATTTTGGAAAACTTTTAATATGCCAGATATCATATCGAAATTCGCGTCGCTAGAGATGGATGGTTGGCGGCAATGGATCCCTTTTTGTGATAACGCCATAAAAAATCACCTATAAGCAAGGGAGTCATCTGGTGTTTTTTCCCGCTTACTGATCGATTTGAGGCGATGATATCCACACCGATTAAAGGTGTGAACTTGGGGCTAGTCAGATTTCTTTTGAAATTGGGAATTTCGATGAAGTGTACAACTTTTCAACTTAGCAACATACATACATACATTTACTATTAAATATGTATGTAAGCGTAACATATACACACATTCCAATCTCATACAAATTTATTTGTTAACATTTCACTCAGCTGTTCTGCCTGACTCAAATGTCTGTCTGCAACTGCTGTTCCAATGTCTGAACTGCGACAGATTAATGATTCGTATTAATTTTTTAAATTTACCTTAATACTCTTATTTCTTTCTAAATATATGCAACCGCTAAATTATAAATTCCAAATGCTAAAATAAATGACAACTGCCAATTTTTCAGCAATTAGCCAAGCGGCGTGCAGACTCATTAGCTCCTGAACAAGAAACGACGACTTGCCTGATTGCTGATGATACATAGCTGAGAACGCAGTTGAGCGTAATTAATAAGCCAACAGTCAGCGACGATCTAGGCAAAGTCAATGAGAAGAGCCACAACAGATGTAGCAGCAACAATGTCAACGTGGCGTCGTGGACGATTTGTGGGCGGGCAGATTGAAATTAATATAAATTGTTTGTGGGTTATATTCTGTTAAATGCTGCAACAATTTTTCGAGAAAGGGGAAAGACGAGTGAGATGCATCAACTACAGGTAATCTTACTTGGGGACAAATGTTGGGGATGCGACAATGGAGCGTGCCTTTAAGAATTGTAGTTAGAAGCGATATATATATCTCCGAAAAGATGTTCATCGAGCTTTGTCTGCTATTTGCAGTGACTAATTTATTTCCCACACATTGGGCGGACGACTTCAAGCGAAATCTGCATCGATGCATTTCTGCTAAGAAAGTTATAATAGCAGAAATATTCTCGAAGGGTTAAACAAAGGATTATATAGGTGTGATCTCGTTTTAGTTGTGGGCTTTTTTGGCAAGGTAGCCAAACACACTAACCTCATGTTTTGGCGGCCACGTGCTCTATGTAAAAAGTTCCACTCATACGTATGTAGCTCAAACTTGGTGAAAACATACACATAACTTTATGATCGACTGCATTTTTCTGTTGATATTGAATTGTTCTCTAGGCTTATGAACTAAGATATACCCGCTTAAAATATATGCAGCATATCAGTTCTTTTCTATTGTGTCCAAATACTCCCTCCTTTGCTCTTCTGCCTGCTATCTTTACCCTAACCACACACGTATTCCGCTTTTCTTCTTGCATCCTCCCTAGAGATATACCCGGAATAATTTCAAAAACTATACCTAAATGGTTCCGCAATTTTAACGCCGAAACCCATCCTAAAATGGTCCTGAATGATTCTAAATTGATCCCAAATAAACGGAAAATGATGATCATAGAATCCATCACGAAAACGTTCCGAAATAGACCAGAAGAGGCCCCGAAAAAATTATAAAAATATCCTGCAAACAACACAAGTATTCCCAAAGTGAACTTATTAACAATTGTACAAACGGTCCCAAATAGGCCCAAAAACAATCCCGAAAACAGTACAGAAAATATCCCGAAATCATTACAAATATTCTCGATATGAACGCTGAATTGATTTGAAGCAATCTCCAGATAGTCCCAGATAAATCGTAATATAATCCTGAATTTATCCCGAGACATTTCGAAAATATTTTCCAGTAGCTCCGAAGTGTTCCCGAAAATATATTCGAAACAATCCCAAAATGGTATGTTCAAAGAGATGCCGAAAGTGCGCCAAATTATTCTGAAAACAATCCCAAAATTTCCGAAATTGTCGGAGCACCAATGGGAAATCGTCCCGAAATCCTTCTAAAATGGTCTCGAAAAGAACGCTGAATTGGTGTGAAGGTTTTACGGAGAGGGAGTTCAGAAAATTCTTCAAAATTATAGGGAAAAAAATACCGAAAAGATGTCGAAGTGATAGGCGCAAAATGCTCTAGAAAAAATTCCGATATGTACTGAAATATCCGCAAAATATCTTGAAATAGTATCGATATGGTCTCGAAGCCGATCCCGCTATGATCCGGTAATATTATTGAATTCCTTCCTAAAAGGTTCCGGTTTAGTACCGACATTGATACAGAAAGCGAGACGTGGAACTAACCTGGAAACATTTTCGAAACGGTCCAGAAGTTAGGTCTAAATGAATGCCGAAATAGTCCAAAATTTTAAAACATTTCGACATAATCCCGAATTATCCTGAATACAATGCCGAAACGGTCTTAGTTGATTACAAAAATAATCCCGAATTAGAGCCGAAATGATCCAAAACAGCAATCCTTAAAGGATTCTGAAATTATGCCAAATTATCTCGAAAACAACACTCAAATAATACGAAGCTTTCCCAGATATACTAAAGTAAAAGTCCCGAAGCATCGTAAAAATTATACCGAAAACAATTCCGGAATGATCTTGAAGCAACCAAAATGATACCAAAGTGTGCTCCGAAACCATTCCGAAATACTCCCGGAAATATGCTGAAATAATCTTGAAATCAATCTACACATGATTCAAACTCTTAAAAACCGAAATACTCCCGAGCATAATCCCGAGGCACTCCCGGAATAGTAACGATATTAAAACCGGAAATAATCCCATATAGTACAGGAGTTATCTCAGTAATATTCCTAAAATTTTGCAAAATATTTCCGGAATGATTTTGAAAACAACCTCGAAATTATGAGGAGAAAGCCCCAAAAATATCGCAAAATCTATTCGAAGTCATCCAAAATAGTCACGAAATGATGCCGAAAACATCGATTAGAGACACAGATCCGAAGTTATCGCAAAATTGTCTTGTAAAACATCCTCCATATCCATATTTATAAAAATTACTGAAATATTCCCGACCACAATCCTGAAACGATCACGCAGTGCTATTCAAATTAATACCGAATTCCGAAACAGAAACATTCCAAAAATGTTGCTGAAATATTCCCGGAAAGAGTTTTGATATGATCCCAAAAGCTTTTCGACGACATTAAAACAGTCACGAAGTGATCCCGAAAACAATTCTGGAAAATTTTAGAAACAGTCCCGAAATTATCCCAAAATTGTTTCGACTTGCTAAAGCCTCGATATAAATGACCCATATATCCGCTATCATTGGTTAAGCAGAGTATTCTTAGGTTCAGTTTTTCAGTGCAAGTTTAAGTTAACTAGAGTTTAAACCTGCTCTTTTGGCTCATTCAACTCTGATGAACAGTAAAACTTTATTATTATTCGCACTAAGGAATTGAGTCTAAGCATCAAAAATGGCAATACACAATTTTAGTAAAGTGTAGAAGTAGTTAAGCTCGCAGTAAAAGTCCGGATCTTAGAGTTAGAAAGAATTAGAAAAAAACCTAAAAAGGAACCGTACCGAGTGGGCTCGAAGGTCCCCCTTTCTCAAAATATGTTATTTCTTTTGGACGTCCTATCATCCAAACCTTCGTATCTATAATATTAATAAGATAAGATGCAATTTATATTGCCTATGTTCATCTCCACGCCCCTATTTCAAAAACCTTATACAGCCTATTCTTTCGTGGTAGGTGATTCCGTTTTTTCTCTTATCCCACAACTATTTTCTCATCATGGTACATACATTCACTCTTATTTGCTCAACATATAACAATATAAAAACATGCATACATAGTATATAAGTACGTATATATATATATATATATACCACTGGATGTGCCTATGTACATTTAAATATCCCTGCTTTATCAATCACTTCCTCCTGTTCCACAATTGCAAATTCCCACAACTTATTCATTTCTCTCAATATATTTTCATTCTTCAATATGCCGTCGTCTTACGCAGCTGCCATAATCCTTGTCCAGTAAAAAGCAAACATATGACTATAGTATATTGTATGGGAATAAAGTTTATTGTCGTCTAATAAAACAAAATCAAACAAAGAAAATGTAACTCTAGTATGAATATTGAGACGTACGTGCTCAAGTACCGATTCGTTTTATGTGATGATTTCAGACGCCGCATTTTAGCAACGCGGAATTGTACACGTGTTCCGGAAACGACTACGGTGGCTGAAATAACGGTGACATCTGTCTCGAGTGAGTGTATGAATGTATGTACATACATAATGTGGCGTATTTGGTATCTATGTTAGTATGTTAAATACTGCATTCAATTGATTTGAAATGAGTTTGACTATAAATAAATTGTTTTGTTCATAAAAATAAAATTGTGAATTGTACGTGATTTCATTGCAAAAATAGTCAAAGGATGGATATGGATACTACATATTATTTTATTTCTTCTTAATAAGAGAGCATACATCATCATCAGATACAAAGATAAACTTATTTTGTGAAATTAGTGAGGTTCACGCCCACATTTTTACATTAGTGTGGAAAAATGTGTTTATAAAATTTGAAAACGGCCCGCCGCACAGTGTATTACTTTCATGTTTTAGAAAATATTAATTAAAAAAAAGCATATCATTGAATTTCAAAAATTATTTCGAAATTCTATTTAGAAATGCGTAGTTAAGCGAAAAAATAAAAAACTAGGAAATTTTAACTAAGTTGAATCGACTAACGGAGCTTTATTTTGGAAGCATATCATTCGGGAAAAAGTTTTAACTCGACTTTTTGCCATTGAATGTGAAAGTTTAATTGCTGGCCTGCTGTGAGTTATACTTCAATTGCTAAAATATAATATTGTGTTTATTTTCTGAGGTATACTAATTTTAGAAAATATACATTTTGTGATTTTAGTTAAAAAGGAATTAGTTTTTCCTCTTAGAGTGGGATAACGTTAAATTAAGTAAAATTTTTGAAATGTGTTGATTTCATAAGACCAGCAATTTCGTTATCCGCATTTATCCGATTTAATCTGTATCTACACTTTTTCGTATAACTAAAATTGTAAAACTTTAGCTGCAGGAAAATGCAGGTTTTCATGTAATATTTTGTTTTCAGGAAATATGGAAATTTCAAGGGACCAACTTTTCGAGATTAGGTATAAGAAAAATAACGCAAAAGAAAAAATTACAGCTCAAGTTTGACTCCAATAAAGAAAGCAGTTTCAAAATTAGTGTGTGGAAAAGTTGCAGACGTATTTTAAAAGAAGAAGGGATGACCAGTGATATCTTTTTCGGAGACAAGTCATCAGTCGAAATGGAAAAAGTTATCACATTTGATAAAAAACTATTCAAAAGAAGAGTTGGCTTTTGCAACTGCTTCAGCTTAAGGTTATCAGGTCAGCGGGATGCAGCATAATGTTAGAAATCATCACAAAAAATTTAGACGCAACTAAAATATAACATGCCCTTACTCGTCCAGCATCAGTGTTAGAAAAATATACCTCAGAAAAGGCAGCAGCCCTATATATAAACCGAAAGTTTACAGTTAAAACGTATTAAGAGATACGATCTGGGGCTAAACAAAGACATGCTGACATTTACCCATCATATGAATTCCTTAGAAAAGAAAAAATTGCATGTTATCCTCAAAGGAATCCATCCTTATAACTGATCTGTCAGCGGAAGTCCACCTGCAAGCGTTGGTGGACAAAACTCTTGAGGGAAAAAAAGATTGTTGAAGAGAGAAAAAAAGGTTTAAAGAAGACAAGGGGTTATTAGTAGATCTTCCAAAACAAGGCTTTGAGACGACTATGATGGCAACAAACCAAACGCTTTTTCCAATGCCCTTCAAATGCTGCGGAAATAACGGCAGTTGACGAAAATTTAATTAAGCGATTTGCTGTCATACTTCAAATTATGTCATGTGGATTCGCCGTTGATTCCGAAGCATTTCGAAAGTATGCCATTTTGACCACAAAAATGTTTGTAGATATGTACCCATGGTATTACGTGCCATCGAGCGTTCACAAAATTTTGATTCATGGGGCAGACATTATTAATAAAGCAGTACTTCCAACAGGAAATCTCTCAGAGGAAGCACTGGAGGGTAGAATTTAAGATTTTAAGAGCTACAGGCGAAATATTACAAGAAGATGTCTCGTAAATATACAATGGAAGATTTATTCAATATATTATTTTTGTCGTCCGATCCCCTAATATACTCTATTTCAGAAAAGAACTCGAATGAATTTAAGGCAAATGAGGCATTCGACAAAGAAGTACTTAAACTACAGTCAAACCCAGAGCAAATTTTGATCAAGGCTCCGACATATCAGACCTAGATGAAGAGTTCGACTCCAGTTTCAGCGATTAAGATAACGTTGTCGACTTGGATTTTTTTGATTTTCATTACATTGATTTAAGTTTACTACTTTTACTACATACAAAAATATGCTTTTCTTCACGATAATACGTTTTCTCTAATGAATTTTTCTAACTTTCATATAACCTTTCTTAATTTAAATTTGTTTAGCTCAAAAAATTTAAAAAAGTGGTGAAATACTAATAAATTTTTACAAATAATATATTTATTTTATATATAAAAGCGTTAGTTGGTGAATAGAGCTAGAAAAATTAATAATTTTTTGCAATCGTGACTTTATTTCAGCTAGGTTGATGATATATCACACTGTGCGCCGCCATGGTTTAAAGATAGTAAGTCTGCCACCAAAGGCTCCAGGATAATATCCTGTGGCAGGTAACAACAAAATTAATGCTTCAGAAGAGTAAAATTTGCATCAAAGTGGTTTGGTTTCATCTACTCAAACCTTAAACTTTTCTTTCCTAAGATATATTACTCTGGACCGAAGAACTTAAAGCATATGTGCATTTAGCTTGAATAATGGCTATCCGACCTCATTATTTTTATGACGACAAAGTTGTTACAAAGTTTTTGGAGAACTGCGAACAGTAAAAAACGTGTTTTTTACAGCTTTTTCAAGCGTTATTCTTTAATTCTCCTTTTATTATTTATTATTTGCCTCCTATGAGGCAGTGAGATATTTTTTGATTGATTGAATATTGAACAGGATGTAGCTTTTGCAGCGGCAGTTCCGTATGTGAGAGTAATTTATATTTTCTCTCAATTAAAACCAAATTATAAGCACTAAAAAATAGCGTGGCTCATTTTTGACTCATTCGAAACTTTGAGCGTGGCGCGTTTTTAACTCATTCCAAATTTTTGCAGTTTTTTGCTTAAAGTTATTTCCCGGGTTCACACCCCGGGCAAAGCAACATCAAAATTTTAGAAATAAAGTTTTTCAATTAGAAGAAAATTTTTCTAAGTGTGGTCGCCCCTAGGCCGTGTTTGGCAAGCACTCCGAGTGTATTTCTGCCATGAAAAGCTCTCAGTGAAAACTCATCTGTCTCGCAGATGCCGTTCGGAGTCGGTATAAAACAAGTAGGTCTCGTCCCGCCAATTTGTAGAAAAATTAAAAAAGAGCACGACGCAAATTAGAATAGAAGCTCGACCTAAAATCTCTTCGGAGGTTATCACGCCTTACATTTATTTTTTTTTATTTTAGGTACCGAAATTCGGTTTAGGTAAAAGGAGTGTTTACTACTTCGATTTCGATGTGCCAACTTTAGTCATGTTAACTTTTGCGTGAAAGGTTTTTTTGGCATAATTGAATATTAAGAAAATTTCCTGTGTACCAGGGATATTAAAACTGGAAAATAAAACAGATGTCTTTATGATTTTTTTCTTCGTTTTTTATCTTCACCGATATCTCTAAAATCGAGTTTCAGGTATCAATAAAAGCTTAACTAAATATGCACAAATTAGTCGGAAATGGAGTTCTTCGGTGCATGGCACATGCATAACGTCAGAGAGATCTTTGAGGTTCTTGCACGATTGGGGTTTCTTTCCACATCCTGAAATATGGTCATTCTAACGGCTGAGAGAAGCGCTCACTTCTCTCCTAAAGCTTTAGACCAATCAGCCTATATTCGTTTCTTTTTAAAAGCTTTACTACCCGACTGATCTTTAGGTAAGGAGCGGGATTCCTAGATAGTGAATCTAGGCATCTCAACAAGCCTATAAAGACATATGTATTCACACTGCTCTTCATTCATTTTGTCAAACTTCTAGCGGACGTCCCTGCTCGAGAGCAAAAAATGTGTGCTGGATGCTTTCTTGACAAAGAAGGAGCCTTCAATAATGACTTCCAGACATAATTGAAAGGACCCGCTCTACACTGGAAGTCGAATCGACTGTAGTAGAATTCATCAGCTGATTAATGAGTAGTAAAACTGAAGCGGGGGAATGGAGTGAGTGACAGCTGAGAGAAATTTGAGAAGGGGTATACCACATCAAAGTGTTCTTCTCCTCTGCTTATTGTCTGGAAAATGAACGGCCTACTTAAAAAACTTTAGGGAATGATCTGCTTCTCTGGCAATGCCCGCGCAGGCACTGCGGATTTTAACGTATCTACACTGGAGACTTTGGAACTGCGCTGCATACTTGCTCTCTGCTTCAGGTGAACCAGATTAGTAAGCGCTGAGCTAACACGACCTAGACGTGTCTGCTGTGGTCCTTCTGACGAAGCTACTAGAGTTTACAGCAGTTCATCAATCCATGGTTATTAAAGGATTTAACAGCGCATTGCCAAATGAAAGTTGATGCGGTTACGCCTTAATATTTTTTGTTTAGCTCCAGTATGTAAGGTAGTACGGGGGACGACGAGGTGGGAACATGCAGTAACTTTATGCTCATCAGTCAAGTCTTTGCGGGCACGAAGCGTAAAAATCTTGGTCGGAACGGTTTCGACTCTACGTACCTTTATCGTTGTCCATCCAGCAATTCGCTAAATAATTCGTTACCAGTTTTATGGTTAAAATATGGGGTGCACAACGGATCAACTTAAAAGTGTCCAGTGAGCTTTTTTCTTGATGGAAGTAAAACGCGAGAGTAATAGCTTTGAATTTCTTCCTGCCATCAAAGTAATTATCGCGCCTTCGCGTCTTGGCAGCCAGTCACTGTTGAAGAATATGAATTCGAGACTGTGAAGGATTCATCTACTTGGGAACCAGCATTAACAGCAAAAACAAAAGTCAGCGTAAAAATCAAATAGAGAATAACTCTTGCCCAACAAGTGCTACTTTGAACTGAGTAGGCAATTGAAAGTAAATTCCTCTCCCGACGAACAAAAGTCACTCTTCACAAGTCGCTCATCATAACTGTCCTGACGATGGCGAGGTAACATTGATGATGGCTCTTGACGGAGAAAAGTTCTGCGGAAGATTTATGGTCCTGTGCGTGATCCCGACGGCGAGTATTGAAGGAGTGTGCAGATAAGACGATAGTGCAGCGAATAAAAACCCATAGGCTTCGCTGTCTATGCGTATGGGCGAAGACGCTCCGGCCAAGAAAGAATTTCAGTCGACATCACAGTTTGGAAGCAGAGAATGGGAAGGCCTCCACTGGGCTGGGAGAGGCAGGTGTAGGAAGACTTGAACTCCCTTGGTGCTCCTAACCGCGTCAGTTATCGCTAAACATGGATAGCTGGCGTGACTAGTTTACGAAACGGCCAAAATCGCTAGATGATTAAGCGCCAGTTAATGATGATCATGATGAATAGTATTTGGCAGACAGCTGCAACACATTTGATATTGGAACATTATTGGACAAGATTATTGAACAACATTGGATTAACACAGAGAACCGCTTAAGTCACATAACTGAAACTTAGAGTACCTTCTAATATGATTATGTCAAAGTTTTCACTAAAATTGGTATATTAGAAAAACGTGTGTGGTACATCCATTATTTCAAAGGTTCGCATTTGGAATTAGATTTTAATTGAAGGTCTTTCATACGGTCGACTAATGAACATCATCTTTACAATATATCTACAATTTATGGTGTAAAATCAAATTTCATAAAAATGCATTATTTTTATAATTGCGCAATATTTTCAGCACCATTTGAATTTTAAATACAGCAAACTCATTAAGAAATGTTTTCGAAACATCTGTCGTGTGCGCTTCGCAGATTTATGTGCCCACAAATAGTTACGAGCGAGTACCAAAATTTATATTCATTCTGCATTTGTCAATTAAAATTGAATTAATCTCCTAACAAAGGCAATCATTGTAGCCACATTAAACAAACTGTTTGTTTTGCGAAAAAAACTAAAATAAACAAAATTTTGCAACACAAATTGTGCATACCAAAATATTTATGTGCAACATAATTGGACCAAAATATCGCACACAATTTATGCAAGATTAATGAGTCACACTGAAGAATTCAAATTTCAATATTTTTGCACGTCGCACGAAATCGAAACGCTAACAACAACAGCGCCTTGAGCTATATGACGGGAAAAAAATTGAATGGTCCCAAAATTTGTCAATTAAAAGTCAATTGCGGCAATCGAATGCAATTTACGAATGCGCAACTTAGAGCAACAACAACAATGCAACGTCACAAGAAAGTGGGGTACTAAATTTTACGGCGTTGAAAAGCCAAATAAATCATAGTAAATTGCAACGAAAGAAAGCTAAAATTAAAGAAAAAGTTGTAAGATTTCAAAAAAGGGAAGACTTGAAAGTGTTACTTGTAATTGGGAACAAAGTATGTAAATACATCGCTGCTGTCGTGTGACTAAATGCGACTTGCTTTTTTGGCGTTCAAAATATTGCGTGATCAAACCCAGTAAAATAAGAAACAAATTTCAAAAAGCTTTGTGTACAATCTCTTGATATCTAATAAAATAATTAAAAAATGTTTAGTTAAATGGTTTTATTGAAAACAATACTTACATTAAGTATAATAATACTTAATAGAAAATAATTAGGTAGGTACTAGGTGCTAGTCATCACACTCCTCATTAATCTAGGGCGTTGATCAGACAATTAAATAAAAGCGTTGGACGCGTAAAATTTCTATTGATAGTCATATATAAGACCAACTGAACTTTAATCAGGTTATGCTACGCCTCACATTTTTATAAATTTCACGCGCACCAACGCTTTTATTTAATTGTCTGATCAACGCCCTAGATTAATGAGGAGTGTGATGACTAGTACCTAGACCTACCTAATTATTTTCTAGCTTTTAGTATTATTATTACTTAATGTAAGAATTGTTTCCAATATAACCGTTTAACTCAAACTTTTTTTAATTATTATATTTTCATGGTTTTAGTCTTTATATAATTGCTATTTTTATCATTCTATTTAGTTCATTTAGTGAATCATTGTTACAAGGGCTCTTTCCTAACAATTAGTTACAATCTAGGTCCACAATACATAATTCTTCCAAAGACTTTATTCCACTCGGCGCCACGTATGCTTGACCCTCCTAGAACTCCAAAGTATTTTGATGTCACTTCAACCGGACTCTATGTAATATTTGTTCCAAATATGAGCCAATTGGGCCACAAATACGATTTTTTTGAATATATCGATCCTTGCGCCACCTAGCGGTGATTTTTTTTCGTAGGTCGGTCTCTATTCATGTAAGTATTATGTGTTCCAAATATGAGCCAAATCGGACCACAAGTACGATTTTTTAATATCTCGATTCATGCGCCACCTATCGGAGTTTTCATTTCTTATTATTGCTTTGTCATTGGGTTCTAAACTATGTTCCAAGTTTCAAGCTTGTTGCTTATCGGAAGTTACTTATATTTTAATTACAAAATTCGTTCGCAACGGCCGTGCGGCCGGCCGGCCTGTAAAGTCAAGCTAAATAAAACCGTTTAAAAGCGTCAATAAGGTCCAAGTAAAAAACGAAGTAAAAGGCGCGATAACCTCCGCAGAGATTTTAGGGCGAGCTTCTCTTCCTATTAGCGTCGTGACCCTTTTTATTTTCCTATAAATTGGCGGGACGGGAACTTCATGTTTTAAGCCGACTCCGAACGGCATCTGCATCAGTGTTTTCACTAAAAAGCTTTTCGTGGCAGAAGTACGTGGCGACTCCGTTTTGGAAACACTTTTTTCTAATTGAAAAAACTTGTTTCCAAATTTGTGATGTTGCTTTACCCAGGATTGAACCCAGGACCTTCATTGTGTTAGGCGAAGTACGCTACCATCACACTATGGCGGGCGCCGTCCAACTAAGGTATGGATTGAACCAAAATGCCTGCCACAAAAACCATACCTCTATTCATAGCTGGGGAATAATGACTAGTAATCCTAATGATTAGTAATCGGATTAGAAACTTTTATTTTGCAGAATAATTGATTAATTAGGATTAGTTGGCTATACTAATCGATTACTTATTGATTAGTTTAGAACTAATCAAAAATCTAATCGAGATTAGTGACGATTAGCATATCTAATCAAAACTAATCAAAAAAAAATTCGATTCGATTTCTCGATTAGTTTTGATTAGATTTGTTTAGATCAACTATTTTGAAATATTTTTGTAAAAAAAATGTATTTATTTTTGTATATACTCTCGTGTTAAATAATCAGAATAGAACATTTTTGGTTATAATTGTTGTTAGCAATCAGCTATATGCGTATTTGAATGACCCGGCCCCAGGTCCTGAAATTTGGAATAAATATGGTGCACTGAAGGAAGCGTGTCTAGCGTTCAATACCCCGCTTACGTCATCAGCGCCCGTCGAAAGGCTGTTTTCATTTGCTGGAATAGTCAATACCCCAAGACGGAATTCATTGTCTGAATTTTCTTTGGAAAAGTTGGTAGTAATGAAGTCGAATATTTTTGTGATACATATGTAGTATAAATCAGCATACATTTAAAGCGTCGAGAATCTCATGTTTTTTTTTCAGAACGTGCCTTTAATTTTTATACTACAACTAGTATGAGAAAAATTGGAGATAGACCCACCAATAAGTGTACCGAAATGACCAGGGCTATGAGCCGATGACAATCCCGTCCTTACTTGTTTAATAAGATTTATGTTTACAGTGAAATTTTGAATAAAAGTTCTTCTAAGTTTGTTACTTTATGAATTAAACGAAAAAACAACAAAAATATTTAAAAATTGTTGATCTAATCAAAACTAATCGAGAAATCTAATCGAATTTTTTTTTGATTAGTTTTGATTAGATATGCTAATCGTCGCTAATCGCCATTAGATTTTTGATTAGTTCTAATCTAATCAAATAGTAATCTAAAATATTAAAGAATCAAAAAACTAATGATTAGATTATTTTATTTTTCTAATCGTAATGATTTCTAATTCTAATCGAAGTTCCCCAGCTCTGCCTCTATTACTTGTTCAGCCCACTGTTTTCGTAACAAAACCTTGCCTCTAATCTAGGCTGAAGGAATGGTCTAAGGAAGGAAAGCGCCGAAATTATGACTTATTTCTCTTTTGGTGTGAGTATGGAACTTGCGTTTCCCGTTTAAAGGATACTACTAACTTTAAACATTCGTTTGGACAACATATAAGAAAGGTGTACAAGTTCCTTGTGGGCAAGTCCTAGAGGTTGCTCCATAATCAAGCACCACAATGGCTTCATATCCGTCAAAACTGGCACACCGATAAGGCTCGCCAAAACTTTGAGTAGTGTTTGCCTCTGCAATAACAACATAAGTGACTTCCAAAACCAAAAACAATTAAGTATGGGGTTGTCTTCGATAGAGCCGAAGACTTTGTATCTTTAATATAAACTGAATGAATTTTTAAGTAGTTGATTCCTCAGAGAAAGTCATACACGAAGGTCAGTATATCAAGAATTACCAGCCTTTATCCTACTTGTAGGGAATTTTCAGAATAGAAGAGATAATGCGTAACTGTTAACACTTAAGGCGGGTTTACACACTGGCGAGACGCTTGTGTGACGCAAGCTAGTGTCGAGGCAGAGCCATACAAAAATGAGAAAAAAAGCAGTTGAAGGCTGTTATGATGAAAAGCAAGAAGCGGAAATGGGAGGAACTTCGATAAGATGTCAACAGAGACCCTTAGTGCCTATGCTACAAAATAGGTCTAAAAGGATTTGAGGTAGGTAGCCGATACCGAATTATAAAGCACCCTTGGTGCCTAGGTTACAAAGAGGTCTAAAAGGATTTCGGCAAGCTCGCCGGTACCGAAATTTGATACAGCATTAATGGAATTAGTAAGCGGGTTTTTGCTACTACTCCCGAAATGAGGGAAATCAGAACAGCACGCTTGAAGAACCTCCATCATACATCTCAGGGTAGTAACAGCTTACAGCAAGAAGCTTTAAAAACAATGAGGTACAGGGAACAGATACTCCGCAGAATTCTTAATGGAAATAGCAAAAATTGGGGTATTCCCGAAAACATGGAAAATCTGAAACGAGTGTTATTAGATAAGAGCAAAGGGAAACCGAATTCACCATCATCATCATCCTTACAAAGGCATCACGGAACAATAGGCGTTGCTGGGCGAAATCGATATGTGATGTAGTGGGGGCGAGACCGAAAATGAAAACTAGTTGTAATCTGCGCATAGATGCGAAGATGGTGGAGTACTACGACGGTCGATATACTTCGTGAAAAAAAAGAGACGGAGGTTTGTGGAGGGGGCTGCGACCCTGAATCAGAAGGCCCGAATTGAAGACGTTTCGCAGAGATTTTGAATAGAAACCTGTTTGTGATCTGAGCTTAGCTAAGAAATCCTGGAGTACTTTGTCCGTCCATAGACCCCGCAGGAATAAATAGGCGAAGGTTTCAAAAGGATGCTGCTTTCCTGAATGAGAAATCCTGGGCAGTGATGTTTCGCAGAAATTGTTTTGCAAAAGCCCTGCGGTATATAAGTGCAGTGACGATAGGGCCATTTCCAGGGAAAATTGAACCGGATGGCTAATGTTATGTCTGCTGCCAACATAAACGCTTTCAGTGACGTTAGGAGGCCGCAGCCTTTCCATGAGTATCTTGGCAAATACTAGAAGTTTTCTGGGACCTGGCTTATTTGCTGCCTCGAGATCTAGCAACTCTGCCGCCCCTTATAGCTCGAGCCTTGACCTGGCCAAGACAGGCCACGAACACAACACGTGCTCAACCATTTCTTCCTGCAGCTCGGACTTCCTACACCTGCTGTTGCTGACGAGACCTAAATTATAATCATTTGACTCCAGAAGGCAGTATCCAGCCAGTATGCCCATCGTGAGCCTTAAAAGGCACTCTCCAGAGATATCAGCTACTTTGTGCGTCTAATATCGTAGGCTTTGTACATGCTCTTAGAAAATTTTGCAGACCCGAGCTTTTGTCCATGCATTTTTCTCCTTTTAATTTCTCCCAAACGGATTGGACGTCTATTGTCATTTCAAGGAGTGTTGCACCCTCCATTTCTAACTCATCGGTATTTTCGCTATGTTCTATCCTTTTATGATCGGGAACCCAGTATAGATATATGGTCCGGCCGGAGCGAAGTCTCTCTAATGCTTATTTTCATTCCATTGATGCAGTGCTGTGCGTGATTATTGCATTAATCGCCGCCTTACTATCAATATATATATTGACGCGACTGCAGCTCAACCACTCTTTCTCCAGCATTTCTGTAGCCGTATACACTCTCATAGTATGCTCTGCCATTTCTGAACCCTGGGATCAACCTTCCATCTCAATGTACCCCAAGATCTCTTTCGAAGCTCAGGCACGGGACCATATATTCCGTTGCCGATATTAGATGGCGCTATACTGCTATGGTAATATGGCCTGCACTCAAGCCGGACAGAGCCCTTAGACCATGTTGCAGTTGCTAACGCGATGTTTGTGACCATTAGGCCGGGATATGTAGAACGGCGGGCAATGCTGCTGTCGGGTAGTTTTAAGGTAATACCTATAAGTTAAACTAGGGGGCACGGATGGAGTAAAAATCCTACAAGAGGGAGAAGCTTGAAACTTTACATAAGGTTATGGATATTAAAGCACTAATTATCATAAGTGTTTTATAGAAACTTAGCTTTTATAGAAATTCCTCCATAACTGGGCCTCGAGTCATCTCAGCAAACGTTGGGCGGACACCACTTCTTGCAGGGTATCAAGATCTTTCTGGCCGAAAGTGGATGGCAGGAGGTCTGCCGAAGTAGTTGGGTTCACTAAGCTCACCTATCAATGGTCATTGGGGTTTTGACAGGGCACTGTTCCATGGGTGTCCATGGAGTACGTCTCAATATACTGGAAACTCAATCCTGCTGCAGCTGTATCGAGGATGATGATGTGGAATCATCAAATCACTTTATGCTTGATTGTCCAGGTTTAGCCAGAACTAGGCGAAAGTACTTCAGTCGCGACTCACTTGGATCTCCCGAGGATTTATCCAAGGTTGGGGTCGGTATCGTTCGGAACTTTATCGTTGCACCCAACGATTCTCTAAGTAGCTATATCTACGTCACCGTTATTTTACTGTATGTGGTATCACAACGGACCTTCATGTTGTCCAAATGAGCTACCACCAAACCTAACCTAACCTTAGCTTAGTCATAAAACACATTAACGCATTCAATAAAACTTAACTTCATTACTTTGTGATTCATTTAATGGCTTGGCAAACATTCACTCCCGCTGTCCAATAAATGTATTACAAGATGATGATGAATGAACATTCAAAGCGATTATATTAAAAACGAAGAATATGCGAATTGTGACGCAACGTGGGATTAGGACTTATAATCAGAGTTAATATGGATACATGACATAGTAAAAAAGCAATATAAAGCACTTTTTAATTCATCCATGTTAAGTACGTACATACATACATATGTAATCCTGCATGCTATATGCATCCCTGCAAAAATCGTTGGACCATGTGGTCCACTGGAGTACTTACTATTCTACTCCACTGTAATGCAGCGATGGACCAACTCATGTTTCTACACGAACATGTTTAAGCCGATCATTGCTCGTTTTTAACGATTGTATCACTACACGATGTTTATTGGACTGTGGGTACTCCATGATTACTCTGATGTAATGCGGAGCTGGAGTATATGGTCCGGTCCTAGACATCGCAATGTTAATTGGACCATATTTTTTGTATGAATTGTGGTTAATTTTGGAGCACTCGCTTGGTCCATAGCGAGTACTCCATACATGCATGCATGGAGTACTCGCGATTTTGCAGGGATGTGTAAGTAGAATGATATGCATGTCGTATATATATTCAGTATCTCTGTAAGTGCGAATGGAATGAAGGGGCTCCATAGGCTTACATATTGCAATTAAGCGCTACCAACTGCACAGCACACAAAACCAATAAGCCAAGACGACTAACGACTAACCAACGACGCACCCGACGCATGTCCTTATTATATTTGCTGACTCAGCGGCTGCTTGAAGTGTGTTCCTATGCCAAATGAACACGTGCAAGCCTGCGGGGTATATCACGCCGTCTCACTAATGTAAAATGAAGCGCAGGGCAGAACGCACTTGGCAAATTGTGAAGCAACCGTTGGGAGTTGGTTGAAGCTAGTCGTATGTACATATGTATGCAAGTACGTATAGTGTTACAGAAATTTGTCAGTTGCTAAGCTGCAAAACTGCATTAAATTGACTTGATGAGAAATTGGATATAACTCTTTTTCTTTATATGGTGTTTTTGAAAATCCCAGAGGCAATAAAACTACTCAACAACGCAACTAGGGTTGCCAGATCTAAGTTTTCGTTCTTATTTTCCACAAGTATCGGCGGGCCGTCGTGGTGTGATGGTAGCGTGCTCCGCCTGCCACACCAACTATCCGGGGTTCACGCCCCGAACGAAGCAACATAAAAATTTAGAAACAGTTCTTACAATTAGAAGACAATTTTTATAAGTGGGGTTGCCCCTCGGCAGTGTTTGGCAAGCACTCCGAGTGAATTTCTGCCACGAAAAGCCTCTCAGTGAAAACTCGTCTGCTGCCTTGCAGATGCCATTCGGACTCGGCATAAAACAAGTAGGTCCCGTCCCGCTAATTTGTAGAAAAATTAAAAACGAGCACGAGGAAAATTGGAAGAGGAGCTCGGTCTAAAATCCCTTGAGAGATCGGTGCGTCTTTAGTTTTATTTATTTTATTTAAAGGAAAGCCGATCTTCTCTTCAATTTCCGTAGTGTTCCTTTTAAGAAGAGTAATAACTTGCAGCAAGAAGCTTTAAAAACAAAGCGGCACAGGGAACAGACGGAGTATGAGCAGAAATCTTAATAGAAATAACAAAAATTGGGTTGTTCCCGAAGACATGGCAAAGCAGCTGCTTGTGTTAATAGGCAAAGCAAAGGGGACCGAATTCACCATCAGCATACTGGAAAACTACACTAATCACCATCACGGAACAATAGGTGTTGATAGCAGGGTTGGCAACATCGATACGTGCTGAACAGCGTTGATAGTTGGGCTACTACTTTCCGGTATTTATCTCTCCTAGCATTCTTACGAGTTTTAGAAATGCGAAACTCACTATAGTACTGGTGAATTCGAAAAGGAAGACTGTTGTGATCTGCGCATAGCTACGAAGATATTGGAGTACTACAATGGCCGATATACTTCGGGTGAATAAAGAGACGAAGGTTTCTGGAGGGGGTAGCGACCCTGAAAGAGAATGCCAAATTTAAGCGATTTTAGGCTGAGCTTCTCTTCCAATTTGTGTCGTGTTCCTTTTAATGTTTCCTACAATTGGCGGGACGGGACCTAAATGTTTTACGCCGACTCTGAACGGCATCTACAAGGCAAATGAGATGGGTCTAACGATCTTAGACAATTGCGATGTGTGTTTTATGTGAGTACCTGTATTGGTAGACCTAACCTAAAACACGGATCTAATTGCATGATCACGAATCATTAGTACCAAATTAGCTTGTAAGCGGATGTTTCAATTACAAGTCCCTCAACTTGGTGGACCCCAGTAGCTAGGTAGCAACTACCTGCAAGTCAAAGTGTGGACGTGAAACGTGGCTATTTACCAACTACCGCCAAAGTCATAGGGAGGACACCTAAGGACTTCGACTCTCTCGCAGAGGCCAAAGAGAGATAACATTAAAACTCCTGCTGTTTCCAAGAGGATGAGTGATGTATCGAAGTAGTTACTGGCTGTTGCGTTGGTTGAACGCAGCAATCCTTTTGGACAGATGTCTACTGAAAGGTGGAAATCTGTAGAGATGGCGCTTATTAGCTTAGTGTTCTAGATAATGCGGCAAGAATGAATTAAGCCCTTCCAACCTTTCATTCGGCGGTGTGGTACAATGGTGTGAAAATAATTGCTTGCGACAACATCGCGAGCTTCACTGAGAAACTTTTCATGGCAAAAATACACTCGGAGTGTTTGCCAAATCATTGCCGAGGCGCGACTCCGCTTAGAAGCACTTTTTTTTCTAATTGAAGACATATAATTTGTAATTTTTTAATGTTGCTTTGCCTGGGGACTTGAACCCAGTACCTTCGGTGTGGTAGGCGAAGAACGCTACCACCACAACACGACGGAAGTAAAGGAATAAAGAAAAAGAGGGAGAGAGACAGGAATGTGGAGCGGTCAAAGCCAAACCGGGCGGAATGTTAACCATTTGTTGTGAAAGTGTTGTATGGTTTGTTATCGATTAAATCTGTTATCGACGAGTTATCGGATTGTTATCGACGGCTTATGGGCATGTTATCTTTTTCTATTGACAAATTAAAGGTTTTTCATCTCTATGCTTTCGAAGTGTTATAATTTTCGGCCTTTATTGACTCGTTATCGATTGGTTAAGGAAAAGTATCAATTTTATCGAAAAGATCGATTCTTATCGAAGTGCTACCTATTCGTTATCGGAGTGCTTTCGGGTTATTTCTAGATAAGCAGCCTATTTGTTTTCCGTGAGCTATAGACAAGTAATCGGTTTATTATTAAGAAAGAACTCTAACTGCTCCCTGACGGCTCAGACATAATTCCTTATACCATAATAAAATATACTTCGATTGTGTGTAATTTGTACCTTTATTGCGGGTATTTAACTTCAACCATTGGACAAGCTCTAAATAACTTGAATACATCAATTTTCCAGACGTGCATCTGTAGGTTTGCACATCGAACCTAAGTTTAAACTTTTTGGTTTGTTTTATGACTATTTGAAATTCTAGACATAATTTAAAATTGAAAGCGATAAAATCAAAAAAGCAGTAGTAAACTGAGAGTGCAAAAAAGTTTGAAAAACTGCTTAAACCGATGAATGGTTTAAAATTTAGGCTCAAATTTATAATCGTGTATGCTCGCAATCCTATAAGCCAACCTATCTGCTGCAACCCAAAGTTGAGTACACATTCCAATGTCAATTTCAGTTAACAAGCGGTCATTGTTGTTATTGGGTGGTAGCTCTAATAAGCCGAAAGGCCGATTTGAATAGTAGAATAGTACATTGCACCGAGCACTTGCGCAATAAATCCACATCACAGTGCACAGTGGCATTTTTGCTTTGTTTAGACGCGAGAAAGTAAAAATTTTCAAGTCATCTTTATTTTTGAAATTTGAATGCAGTTTGTTTTAAAATGTCCACAGTATATAACGGTAACTATCGTTTCTTTTAATTGTTGTTCTTCATTGAATAATCTTCTATCAAACTGTGAGTTGTTGATGACGCGCTAAGTAGTACAATTTACAGAAGTGAAATAACACGTGGTTTAAAATTAAATAAAAACTTTGTGTTTGAATTACACCAAAGTTAATTTTCTTTGAAAGTTTGCTTCATGGTTTGGAAGAAGTTAAGAAATTTAAATATAGGTATGTGGTCATGGTATTATGAACAAAAGAACAAGATAAGACTATAAGAAAGTTATTGTTTGGGGTAAATTCAAAAATTTTAATGGGGGGGGTCCACACACATCCCCCAAATCTCCTACCCCCTTCGCCTGTCCTCACTGAAGGGGGGTAAAACATACAAACATATACACTTGGTTTGAATGAAATATATTCATTCCAGTACTTCTCATAAAATAGACGTTCTATTTAACCACGTTTCCCGATATGTTTATGGATTGCGTAAATTTGACCATATCTCTGCGGGGAGAACCTCTCTTCTGGGATGTGAGATTTCCGAATATATGAAATCCAGAAACTGTATTTTCTTATATCGGCTTATTCACTGCAAACACCTCGGTATCTATATGATAAACTCACATTCCCCAGATCGGAGCGCTCCTTGGAGTTAATACTTCCCACACATAAATTTAAGAATTCGGAAAGGGCTGTTTTTCATTAACGCCGTTCGTCCGTGGCATTCAATTCCTTATTCTGTAAAAAGCCAGCTTAACAAAAGCAACTTCAACAAGTAAGGAAGGTTAAGTTCGGGTGTAACCGAACATTACATACTCAGTTGAGAGCTATGGTGGCAACATAAGGAAATAACCATGTAGGAAAATGAACCGAGGGTAACCCTGGAATGTGTTTGGATGACATGTGTATCAATGAAAGGTGTAATGATTTTTTTAAAAGGGCGTGGGCCTTATTTCTATAGGTGGACGCCTTTTCGAGATATCGCCATAAAGGTGGACCAGGGGTGACTCTAGAATTCGTTTGTACGATATGGGCTTCAACTGAAAGGTGTAATGAGTATTTAAAAGAGCGTGGGCCTTAGTTCTATAGGTGGACGCCTTTTCGAGATATCGCCATAAAGGTGGACCAGGGGTGACTCTAGAATTTGTTTGTACGATATGGGTATCAAATGAAAGGTGTTAATGAGTATTTTAAAAGGGAGCGGGCTTAGTTCATAGGTGGGTGCCTTTTCGAGATATCGCCATAAAGGTGGGCCAGGGGTGACTCTAGAATTTTTGTGTACGATATGGGTATCAAATGAAAGGTGTTAATGAGTATTTTAAAAAGGAGTGGGCCTAGTTCTATATGTGGACGCCTTTTCGAGATATCGCCATAAACGTGGACCAGGGGTGACTCTAGAATGTGTTTGTATGATATGGGTATCAAATTAAAGGTATTAATGAGAATGTTAAAAGGGAGTGGCCCTTAGTTTTATATGTGAAGGCGTTTTCGAGATATCGACCAAATGTGGACCAGGGTGATCCAGAACTTCATCTGTCGGGTACCGCTAATTTATTTATACATATATGTAATACCACGAACAGTATTCCTTCCAAGATTCCAAGGGCTTTTGATTTCGCCCTGCAAAACTTTTTCATTTCTTTTACTTAATATGGGTAGGTGTCACACCCATTTTACCAAGTTTTTTCTAAAGTTATATTTTGCGTCCATATTGGCGGCCACCGTGGTGTGATGGTAGCGTTCTCCATCTACCACACCGTATGCCCTGGGTTCGAACCCCGGGCAAAGCAACATCAAAATTTTAGAAATAAGGTTTTTCAATTAGAAGAAAATTTTTTAAGCGGGGTCGCCCCTCGGCAGTGTTTGGCAAGCGCTCCGGGTGTATTTCTGCCATGAAAAGCTCTCAGTGAAAACTCATCTGCCTTGCAGATGCCGTTCGGAGTCGGCATAAAACATGTAGTCCCGTCCGGCCAATTTGTAGGGAAAATAAAGAAGAGCACGACGCAACTTGGAAAAGAAGTTCGGCCTTAGATCTCTTCGGAGGTTATCGCGCCTTACATTTTTTTTTATATTTTGCGTCAATAGACCAATACAATTACCATGTTTCATCCCTTTTTTCGTATTTGGTATATAATTATCGCATTTCTTTCATTTTCGTAATTTCGATATCGAATAAGTGGGCGTGGTCATAGTCGGATTTCGGCCAGTTTTTTACACCAATACAAAGTGAGTTCAGATAAGTACGTCAACTGAGTTTAGTAAAGATATATCGATTTTTGCTCAAGTTATCGTGTTAAACGGCCGAGCGGAAGGACAGACGGTCGACTGTGCATAAAAAACTGGGCGGGCTTCAACCGATTTCGCCCTTTTTCACAGAAAACAGTTATCGTCCTAGAATCTAAGCCTCTACCAAATTTCACAAGGATGGTAAATTTTTGTTCGACTTATGGCATTAAAATTATCTAGACAATTAAATGAAAAAGGGCGGAGCCACGCCCATTTTGAAATTTTCTTTTATTTTGTTTGATTCACATATCATTACTGGAGTTGAATGTTGGCATAATTTATTATATACTCTAAAGATATTAACTTTTCTTTTAAAATTCGAATTAAAAAATTTTTTTTTAAAGTGGGCGTGGTCGTTCTCCGATTTGGCTAATTTTTAGTAAGCAGACATATAGTAATAAGAGTAACGTTCCTGCCAAATTCATCATGATATCTTCAACGATTGCCAAATAACAGCTTGCAAAACTTCTAAATTACCTTCTTTTAAAAGTGGGCGGTGCCACGCCCATTGTCCAAAATTTTACCATTTTTCTATTCTGCGTCATTATTTCACTAACTTACCAAGTTTCACTGCTTAATCCGTATTTGGTAATGAATTATCGCCCTTTTTCGATTTTTCGAAATTTTCGATATCGAAAAAGTGGGCGTGGTTATGTCCGATATCGTTCATTTTAAATAGCGATCTGAGATGAGTGCCCATGAACCTACATAACAAATTTCATCAAGATACCTCAAAATTACTCATGTTATCGTGTTAACGGACAGACGGACGGACGGACGGACATGGCTCAATCGAATTTTTTTTCGATACTGATGATTTTGATATATGGAAGTCTATATCTATCTCGATTCCTTTATACCTGTACAACCAACCTTATCCAATCAAAGTTAATATACTCTGTGAGCTCTGCGCAACTGAGTATAAAAAAACTGATCTACAGTCACTTTATGTTTGTCAATAAATCATTATATTTTTAAGAGTGACTTAATTTCAATCTGTAATGTTTGTCCTACACATTTTAATCTTAACATAATTATAATTATTTTATTTTTGAAATTTTATTTTATTTTAATTATTTATTTTATCGGCCCTAGAAGGTATACTTTTAAGATATGATGTATCTGTATTCTCTATTTTATTGTTTCCCCAAGCATTTATATTTTTGATAATTTTGCTATTGTACTATAAAAGACTAAGTCTTATTATTTAATTACTAAATAAATATCAATAAAATACAAATTCTCAGTGAGTTATTAATGTTTCGCGTCTAAATCATGCAAAAATGCCACTGTGCAGCGGCCGCTTGTTTTTCTTTACTTTGCCATGCCCAATGTGGCAGAGGTCGCCAGGTCTGCATGGGGTCAACTTTTGCGTTTTTCGTGTGCTTGTAACATGTTCGCAGTCCGCTTGTCTATGTGTATACTTTGTCACTGAATATGAAAATTATTCTGGCTTAAGGCAGCGGCAGGCCTGTCAGAACACGCGCTCAGAACTGCCACGGGATGTCGCCAGAGTATCGGTGATGTGGGAATAATTCCCATAAAAAAGAAAATGCTGAGCAAACAGTTTTGGCATCCTAACAGACAACTGATTGTTGAGGCCGCTCCTATCAGGGGACATCACCGCAAGCACTATAAAGAGATCCGGCATAAAAAAGTCAGCTATTCGAACAAGATGAGCATAAGCAGGCTCTCAGCCTCATTGACAAAGAGTAGGCAAAATCTAATACCGATGACCGGCGAACACCTATGGAGGACGCGATTCACTCTGGCATAACATCGATCTGAATATTATAATAGTTTAAACTCTTGCTGATCTAGAATCAACCTCGATATACGCAGTGTATATCCTGCTTGTAATGTGTCTACAGATAACACCAACCATCTTTCAATTACAATGTGCAACCTACTCCTCTATCACCCACGCGTCTTTTTACTCCAACCCTATTGAAAGTGCAAGTTTCCTTAAACTTCCGTTCGAAGGTATCAATGACAATTTTCGAGTATTAGAAACCTATTGGATAGGCTGCAGCACAGCTATCAGAAGAAAGTGTCGACAATTCCTCTTGCTTTGACCTTCATGCTTTGCTAACCAATACGTTGTAGGATCATTATTTCAGGTTGCTTAGCAGAGAACCTGAAATTTGTCCAGACAACTTCGAACCAAACAATCGATTGCTAAGAAATAAGGATAAAAAAACCAGAAATCTTAAGCAAAAGGAGAAGTCTGCAATCAGGAAGAAATCTAATAAATGTCCTCATACACGTGCACAAATATCGCATGAATGCCTGACAGCTGTCAAAGGGATATTCCCAAATGCATCAAAGAGGAATTTTTGTGAAAGAAAAATGAGCTTCCTACGCAATGTAATATACGATTTGCTTAATTATTCTGAAAAATGGTCAAGTTAATTAAGCCCACCTCTTCTAGAGTGCTCAGGTTTTCGGGCTGAAGTTAAATGAATGTGCACATTAGCAACAAATACAATGTTGCAACAACAAAAAGTTATAAATAATCAAGACAATAACAATAAGGATTGTGCTTTTTCTTCTTTTTTTCTGCACAAAGCCGAGTGTAATGATGACGACGACAATAGGGTGGGGTTGGGAATTATCCCAACGGTGCCACGCTTACAGGCACTCGTACTACTGACACACTCACATTGTTCACATTGAAATGAATGAATGAATTTATATTTGCCTTTCATTAAGTTTTCCCAACTTCTAAGATATTCTATATACAGCAGCGAACAAGAAAATAGCAGTGAAAATTTTGTCAATTCACTTTTCTTTAATTTTGGATAATTTAAGAAAAACTTCTATAAATTTTGTTATTTAAACCATGCAAACCAAGTTCAAATACGATATCGAAAATTCGAGAAAAATTTACGAAAAATTTGAAATTCTTATTTAGGGTTGTTCTGAATTCTTGATTTGAATATGCGGTTTTGTAGGGCAATCTATTTTAATCGAAGAAAGAACAAGTTATGGTCTCTCGAAATTCCCATAATTTTGAACAACTTTTGTCGAAGGTGGTTGCAGACTTTCTTTCACATAAGAAAATATAAAACACCCTTCGAAAAAAAATCTCTAAAATTAAACTGGCCTAGGAGCAGTGGTCATCCAAGCAGACCTGGAGATCGAGCACTTGGAATGCGGCCGTGAGGCGGTAGACGTAGGTAAAAGGCAGTTCAAAAGCTTTGCCACCAGATACCCTTGGTACTGCAACCGCAACGAAGCGGAAGAAGCTTCGAGCGGCAGAATGAAGAGGCAGCGATCTACTGACCTAATCCCAGGGTCGAAAAAACAAAACAAGTGGATCTAACGATGTAGACAGATGAACCCCAATATCTAGGTAGCAATACCACGAAAGCTGTCAGTCAAAGAGTGACGTGAAAAGTCTCTCTTTTTCAACAACCGATGTTAAAGGTGGAGGTAAGTCCAAAGGGAGGTAACCGTTAAGATTCCGACTTTCTCGGAAAGGCCAAAGGAAGATAACAATAAGGCTGTTTCCGAGAAGATGAGTGATGAAGCGAAGCATTCACCGGCAGTGGCGCTGACTTATCGTAGCAATCCTTTCTAACAGATGTCTACTAAAAGGTGAAAATCTGTGAAGAGGGAGCTTATCAGCTAATGCTCAAGATAAAGCGAGAAGAACGAAGTAAGCCCCTTTCAACATTTCATTCGGCTAAGTGGTACAATGGTGCAAAGATTATTGCATGCGACAACATCGCGAGCTTGCGATGGCTAGAAGAAGTTGTTCAACCTCCAAAGGCAAGGACCAACGTGTGGATTGGGGTGGTTGATAGGATGTAAGTCCCCACGATACCAAAAGTCAAAGTATGGATACTATGCGTGATGAAGTAGGAGGATACACTGCGACTTCTGCAGAATCAGAATGCGAACATACCGACACAGAATTGGAAGGTACTTAATGTATCTTGGCCTACCGTGGAGGGTCAGCACTACTTCTTCCAAATAAACGAGCAGGCAGAGGACAGGTTTTAGAAACAACTTTGAAAAATATCCTGCAACCCATAAATTTATCAGCGACTGAGGAAAATAAGTTCCAAACATAACAATCCCAACACACTAGAAGCGTGCGAAAAGGACCATGAAAGCCTTAAAATAAGGGAACAGGAGAAGGACGCTGACATCACGAGAAGGGTGTTAGAGGGGAGCAAGAACCCAATGTGTTCCAAGTCTTACAGATTAACCTCCAATACAGCATGTATGCTTCGCAAAGAAGCGGGAGAGATTGAAGAGGACTTTGAACCAAAATGGCAAGAGGAGGACGTAAACGTCACGACGAAGGTGTTGGAGGGGGATAAGCAGGCCAATGGAGCTGCAATTTTTACAGATAAACCTCCAACACAGAATATGGCGTCAAGCTTTGAGGAGGGTTCGTTTGATGTGGTGCTGATCCAGGAGCAGTGCCTCTCATCCGGAGGAAAGGTTCTGGTCATTTTTCGGAAATATATTTGAGATTAGCTTGCATAGTTTCAGTTACAAAATTCGAGAAAATTTTATTAAATTATCGAAAAAAAAGAAAAAGTTAATAGAAATTGCCCACTGCTCTCATCGGGCTCGCTGCTGTATGTATATATGTAAAAACCATGCAAAGTGGTATAGAACTTGCATAAAACATTTATGGATCTTTTGTGGGTGTGTATGGTGTGGTGCGTGAGTTCGCGTCATTTATTTGATTTCTGTCACGTGTCGTTTTATCCCCCCACGAAATAACGCTGCTACTTTGTTTCTCTACTCGCCTATGCCTCATATCCTTTGACAGCGTAACCAATAACATCGGCGGGATTTAATGCATGCACGTGCTGCAGCTGTAAATACAAAATATTCAATGCTTTCTCAGTCCTTGTCGCTTGAGGTTATTTTACTTTAGCTTAGTTTGTAGCAAATGAAATGCCGGAACTTGAAACGGAAGTACGCAGCCATTAAAATGCGCTACACAAGAAGTGATACAAAGACAAGGTATATGAGTATGTAAGAAGAGCGAAGGGAGGCAGGAAACCTTATCAAGTTGCTAAAAATCGATTAATCGAAGGATAAAGAACAACTGTAAACATATCAAAGCTTAGTTCGAGTCAATATATATTCGTTACATATAAAAGTACGCGCATGCGCATAACTTCCCAACCATTTTGATATCTACAACACATTTTTATTACGACTTCAAGGAGGTGCTTCAGCTTTTGTTCGGGTTTCTGACGGCCATTGCTGCGCACAAAATGCAGAGAGGTGCCAAACTTTGGTACGTTTTCGACTCGCGCTCCCTACTGAACAAACACCACCAGCTCCACCTCCTCATCAGCATCAACTCAACCTACTTTTGGAGACTTTTTATACTCAGTTGAGCAGAGCTCACAGAGTATATTAAGTTTGATTGGATAACGGTTGGTTGTACATATATAAAGGAATCGAGATAGACACCGACTTCCATATATCAAAATAATCAGGATCGAAAAAAAATTTGATTGAGCCATGTCCGTCCGTCCGTCCGTCCGTCCGTTAACACGATAACTTGAGTAAATTTTGAGGTATCTTGATGAAATTTGGTATGTAGGTTCCTGAGCACTCATCTCAGATTGCTATTTAAAATGAACGATATCGGACTATAACCACGCCCACTTTTTGGATATCGAAAATTTCGAAAATCCGAAAAAGTGCGATAATTCATTACAAAAGACAGATAAAGCGACGAAAGTTAGTAGGTGAGTTGAACTTATGACGCAGAATAGAAAATTAGTAAAATTTTGGACAATGGGCGTGGCACCGCCCACTTTTAAAAGAAGGTAATTTAAAATTTTTACAAGCTGTAATTTGGCAGTCGTTGAAGATATCATGATGAAATTTGGCAGGAACGTTACTCCTATTACTATATGTACGCCTAATAAATATTAGCAAAATCGGAGAAGGACCACGCCCACTTTAAAAAAAAATTTTAAAGTAAAATTTTAACAAAAAATTTAATATCTTTACAGTATATAAGTAAATTATGTCAACATTCAACTCCAGTAATGATATGGTGCAACAAAATACAAAAATAAAAGAAAATTTCAAAATGGGAGTGGCTCCGCCCTTTTTCATTTAATTTGTCTAGGATACTTTTAACGCCATAAGTCGAACAATAATTAACCAATCCTTTTGAAATTTAGTAGGGGCATAGATTTTATGACGTTAACTGTTTTCTGTGAAAATGGGCGAAATCGGTGATGCCACGCTCAGTTTTTGTACACAGTCGTCCGTCTGTCCTTCCGCATGGCCGTTAACACGATAACTTGAGCAAAAATCGACATATCTTTAATGAACTTAGTTCACGTGCTTACTTGAACTCACTTTATCTTGGTATGAAAAATGAACGAAATCCGACAATGACCACGCCCACTTTTTCGATATCGAAAATTACGAAAAATGAAAAAAATGCTATAATTCTATACCAAATACGAAAAAAGGGATGAAACATGGTAAGGTAATTGGATTGTTTTATTGACGCGAAATATAACTTTAGAAAAAACTTTATAAAATGGTTGTGACACCTATACCATATTAAGTAGAAGAAAATGAAAAAGTTCTGCAGGGCGAAATAAAAAACACTTAAAATCTTGGCAGGTATTACATATATAAATAAATTAGCGGTATCCAACAGATGATGTCCTGGGTCACCCTGGTCCACAGTTTGGTCGATATCTGGAAAACGCCTTCACATATACAACTACCACCACTCCCTTTTAAAACTCCCATTAATACCTTTAATTTGATACCCATATCGTACAAACACATTCTAGAGTCACTCCTGGTCCACCTTTATGGCGATATTTCGAACCGGCATCCACCTATAGAACTAAGGCCCACTCCCTTTTAAAATACTCATTAACACCATTCGTTTGATGCCCATATAGTACAAACAAATTCTAGGGTCAACCCTGATCCACCTTTATGGCTATATCCCCAACTGGCGTCCACCTATAGAACTATGGCCCACTCCCTCATAAAATACTCTTTAATTCCTTTCATTTGATACACATTTCATACAAACACATTCCAGGGTTTCCCTCGGTTCATTTTCCTACATTGTTATTTTCCCTAAGGTTGTCACCATAGCTCTCAACTGAGTATGTAATGTTCGGTTATACCCGAACTTAACCTTCCTTACTTGTTCATAACTTCTTTTTACGTATTTTTTCACTTCATTACCTTCCTTACCCCGAAGAATAGTTTCATTGTTTGTATTACTCTTAGATTTGTATCCATCATCATTCATATTCAAATATGCAACATAATGAACATAAATAAATATGTACGGACATGCAACATGCCACAAATCACCATGGCGTCTAACAAGTTGTGTACCTAAATAAAATAAAATATTCAACAACAAGGCTAATATAATATGTTGTTGCAATATACTTGTAGCACGTGTTGCTTGGTGCTGTTGTCCAAATCGCGATGACATCTAAGTTCACGAGTCCGCCCGCATGGAGTTGCAGGAAGTAACGGGCCAACTTAACAAAAATTCACCGCAGGCATTATGTAAGTACAGTGTTCTTTTGCAGAATTTTTTTAATAGTTTTAAATTGATCTTCTAAACTGATTCTTAAGCAACGGCACGAGGTATGGTAGAGTCATCTTTTGACTTAGCTAAACGCAAATCAGCAGTATATACCATTATACTCCTCATCTTTCCGAAAAATAATTTGTGGTGTACTCTATCAAAGGCAGGCCTATATTATGTTAGGCCTATATTTTGTTAGTTTTACCAAAAGTGTTTGAACGAACTGAAACACCCTATTGATAACAGGAATAATAATAATATTTTTGTGCGATATACCTCCGCGGGATAGGTTATATTAGGTTTGAACTGGCTGGTCCATGAGAACCTTACATAGACCGAATGAATCGGTAGTGTCACCAGAAGTTATTTTATATATATATATAAAATAACTCCGTCCTCTTGGAAAATACTAGAAGCTTTCTAGGAGTTAAGCCAATTTCTGCTTCTAGATCTAACAGCTGTCTCATTCCTAATAGCTGGAGTCTTACTTTCTACAACTGCTATCACTGACCAAGCCGAATTTAAAGGCATGTGACGCTAGAAGACAGTGTCCAGTCAGAATACCCGTCATGAGTCTGCAGTACTCTCTTTTTAATGATAGAAGCAACTTTGTTAGTCTAAGGTTGTAAGACCTGCACATAATTTTCGACACTTTACAGCCCCGCGCTTAAATCCACGACTTTCCCGCTTGGACGATCATGTGCAGCTATCGCCTTCTCTGAGTCTCGCCCAATATAATTGGGACGTCTACGGAGCAAGCTTCAAGGGATGCGCCCTTTTTAGGTAGTTCATCCGCTTTTTCATTCCCATCTATTCCCATATGCTTTGGGACGCAATATAATAAATAAATAAATGTAAGGCGCGATAACCTCCGAAGAGATCTAAGGCCGAGCTTCTCTTCCAATTGGCCGGACGGGACCTACATGATTTTTATGCCGACTCCGAATGGTATCTGCAAGGCAGATGAGTTTGTCACTGAGAGCTTTTCATGGCAGAAATACAACCGGAGCGCTTGCCTAACACTGCCGAGGGGCGACCCCGCTTAGAAAAATTTTCTTCTAATTGAAAAACCTTATTTCTAAAATTTTGCTGTTGCTTTGCCCGCTAACATCACACCACGGTGGGACGCAATATAGATGTATGTTTTTCCCCGTCTAAGGTTCCGCTCAGCGCCCTGACTTAAATACTTGAAATATGCTCGCTTGTATTTCCAGAGGTACTGATATTTTGGCTCTGGGTCCGAAGACTCTAGCGCCAATAACCTCTGGCGTATTCGAGCCATCTGTGTACCACAGAATCTTGTGTAGACGTTGGATGCTCTTAAGTTTCGCCTCATTCCATGCAATCTTGCCTCGCAATTACACTTTGTAAGTTTTCTCAAATACTACCTGCTTGAAGATATCATCTCTCGGGAGTTGAGAGATTGAGATTACCTCTCCCAGTTCCTCCATGATCCGGGATGAGCTGACTTTTCCTTTGTCCGAACCTCCCTTTGCAATATTCAGGAGGGTTCGCTTGCTGACTGCTCCGTGAAGATTGAGACCGAAATTCTTCTTTTGCAATTTGTGGTGTTCTGCTTTTTCATTTTTGCCGACACCCCAAGTAGTACAAGTATTTTGACGTTAATTGGTGGAACGAAACGTACATATTTTATGCTGACCCCGAGCGGAATATGCAGGACATATGAGTTTTCGCTGAGAAGCTTTACATAGAAGAAGTACACTCGACGGGTTTTCCAATAGGCTCAGAGGGGCAGCCCCATTTAGAAAAACTATTTCTAAAGTATTTTGATGTTGCTTTTCTCGATGCTTGAAATCATGTCCTTCAGGGTGGTACGCCAACAAGCTACTCGCACACCGAGGTGGCGTCGGTTAGGTTAGGTTGAACTGACCGGTCCATGAAGACCTCACATAGACCGAATGAGTCCCTAGTTTTACCAAAGGTGGCGTCGTTATTTGCGACTGTCCAGGAAGTTGGCCAGCTTTTTAAAAGTGCGACTAGGTACGGGAAATACTTCCCAGCGGCTCAGTGTTGATTGAAAGAAACATAGAACAATTCGGTGTTTTCGTATAGTACCGAGTTCTCTTGACTTTTCTTCTTCTCTTCATCGAACCATCATCATCGTAAATGGCGCAAAATCAAGCAAAGGATTTCGGTCGTTGCTTACCGTGTCACGCGCGCTCTCTCTCTTTTACAATTTCTGATGCAATAGAAGATCAAGTCTTCCTCCACCTGTCTCTCGCAACACAGTGAAGGTCTTCTGCTTCCTTTACTTACTAATGCGGGTATCGATAAGAGTTGTTACACTATCCCGAGCACACTTGAACGCAATTGTACCAAAGATTATTTGGATCCTTCTCACAGAACAAATAATTGTGTGCCAAACGCTTAAATACTGGTCTTGCGCAGATCAATGGCGAAGTGTTTATTCTCTAAGAAAAACCAAACAGTGGCTAATGTAATTTTCCCAATCACTCCCACTGTGCCTACAAACGATCTGCTTACTTCGACTATCAACATATAGTTATGCGCCAATATTACACCTTCAACTCTCTCATAGGCGACAACATCTCCCAAAAACTCAACAGAATACAATTGTCTAAACTGCATACAGTTGGCCTCATGCTGCGAGTCTGAACTCCATTTAACGCGGTTTTATTCCATATTTTTATCATTTTTTTCTTTGGCAGTTTATGCCTCTCACTTATCCACATCAAATCTTTTGCTTTGGAATGTCAACATGTTTTCCAATTGCTGTTAACTGACAAAAGGCGCACTGAAGTGCAGCGGACTCCTGCATAAGTACAATGCCTGCTTTTAAGATGAAGAATATGCAAATAATCTTAGTCGAATTCTCAATCCTTCATGCGAATTAGTGAAGGAGTGTCAAGGAACAAAGACGGAAGACGAAAGAAAGAAGCCAACGCTGCAACAGTTCATGTTAACAATAGTAAGTAGAAGTTTGCAGCTCTGAGTTTAGAGTTCGTGTACCTACCACCCCCAACAGCAAGAGCAAATTCGCTTGGACTTCGTTAGTACAACGCAGGTCACTACCATAGAGGGCGGAGGAGCTGTAGGTAAAACAAACAATCGTATACTATACGAATACAAGTAACACCCATTGCAAAGGATCAAGAGATCAAATCTGGGAGTTGTGTACTCAAAAGACTACAACAACAAAACTTTACAAAAAAACTCTTTCTGGGAATTAATGAAGAATGAAAAAGATAGATATATTAAAAAAACGATCACAATTGTAGCTGCAGAAGCTTAACCGATATTGGAGTTGAGTACAATTGTTGGTTGTTGTTGTTGTATCAGTGTGCAATTGTTGGTCAGCATACCTTGTTGTCTCGTCGCTGCCAACAGCGGGAAATGTGGGAGCAGGAGCAGCCAAAGTGTTGGGGTATATGTTGACTGACTTCGAGATTTAAACAACATTCGTACAAGATTTGTGTGTTGTTGTTGTTGCATTCTTCAACCTTTCATGCAATTCCATGTTTTATGCGCTAGCACTTACTCAGCACCATGCAGCAGGACGGCTTTGTTAGTCCAGCCAGTTGGCTTGTAGGTTACAAGAGTCGGTTCAGTTGTTTGGTGGTATTTCGCAAAGTCTGAAGATGAGATACTTGTATCCTGATTAGAGTTGAGACATACCTAGCTGAGGTTTTGCCAGTTGTCAGTTGCTGCTATTGCTATTTGCTGTAATTGAACAATAGCCAGCTGCTGAGTTTTTATACTCAACTGTGATTAACGCCAAGCTTGACTACCTCAAGAATCAATGAACTTTCGTGGTCAAAAGCAAAAAGTTGTGGTAAGCTACTAATGAGAACCTAGATGCACAGGAGGGTGCATGTGTACATAAACTAACGGCATTACCTGAGAGGCTACCGATAGCTGTGGAGTTCTGAAGCTTATAGCTTGTTCCGAATAGCGAAGACTTAGGGAAAGTTGTAAAATTTTCGCGATATGCCAATGGAATCCAATGCCTTGCATATTTGGTGTTGCTTGTCCTTCACTGTTTGTATTTCCGTTGTTTGCTTTCGTTTTTTAAATTTCATTCCCTTCTCTGCAGAACCATCATCGGAAAGAACTGAGCATGTCGCCAAGGATCGCTGCAACAAGATCGCACACTCATAGGGCATTGTATCGAGAACCTTCAGCCACAAAATAAACATGTTCTTACCCCTGTGAACAGAGATCAATGTACAATAAAGCTACTCTATCGAAAGAACCTAAATACATAGTAATAGTTAGGCCCCAATCAATTCAAACTAGATTCTCAATAGCCTTTGGGGCTGAGTGCGTGAATGGGCTGAACAGCTTGGGGCTAGGTTAGTTTAACACCTTTTTTAAAGTCATAGGGCATAGAGGAGAACAAGCTAACGGGCAAGCAGATAGCCTGATCAGAAAGAAAGCTGCGGCCTTTTCATATCGTATTTTCTAATCTGGCGAAACGCACTGCATACTGAAGCACTACACCTTTATTCCCGCGAGAGATAGACCTAATAAGGGACCCCTTTGGGAAATTTGAAAGGTAAACTGCTTCTTTTCCCAGCTCCGTTTACTGTTGTATCTTCCAATTTATAATGAAGAGGATGAAGTGCTATCCAATGTCACTACCGTTAACGTTAGGTCAGTGGCAAGAAAAGCCGCTGAGCTCAAAAAGAGCGACATCTTTCCATTGTCTTTAGCCATTCGAAAATTTATATAACATGAGTCCATTGTCCCATAGCAATGTAGGGGCAACTGTGGCGCGAATCTCGCAGACTCGCACCGAACATGCCAAAATTTCGCGAGTTCATACGGATTCCAAGGGCTGCTAAGCGCAATACAAAGCTTTATAGCTTCACAGCTTCCCAACGCAATTGCTTACCCCACCTACCTGAGATCTATATCCGGCAAAGGACGATCAACATCGGTAAACACCCCAAAACCTTCGGAGCGTGTCTTTATCGCTAAAATAAGAAGCAAAATGGGAGTTCAGAGATCTGCTGGCCACCTGTAGTCTGCTCTTGTAGAGATGAGCTGCGATGCTGCAGAGCATACGCTGAGCAGACACAATCTCTTACAGTGTAGTGAGATCCTTTCCTGCAGTAAGTAGTTAGCAGATGCTCGGACGGACTCATTGGGTTCACTAAGACTTTTTGATCCACAAGGTGTGGTCCCAACATTTCGCGAATCCCTTCCCAGCTGCAGAGGATGGCTTTTGCTAAGATTTGGCGAAATTACTTCGGTTTCAGCTTGCTTGGATCTCCGGACCACTAATCCACAGTCGACCTTTATCTTATAGTGACTTCCCAAGGAATTAAAGCAGACTTCACCTGGTATTCTATTTGCATATTACAGCGTACCTTCATGTAGTTCAATTGAGCTTCTCCTACCCCACTTGACAGCTGGGTATATGTATATTTCTATGTTCCACCTCACCTACATTTTACCTCTAGTCTGAATTGTTCCTTACTGTAGTTTTTCATGCCTTTTGTGAATTTACAAACGCGCAGCTGCAACTGCCAACAAGCACCTAACAAATACAAGATCATCTGTTTGTACTACGTACGTCCCACTGCTGCTTCTACTCATTGTAGCTGCCATCGTATCGCCTTAGTTTAGGGTAATATTTTGACTTAATATGTTCACCATGAAATCTATGAAATCCTACTAATTCCCAGGCAAACTTCTTCCGCTCCTCCCCCCACCTCCTACTTTCACACAAATTTCAGTTGGCAGCTGCTGACTAACTTCAGTCAGCCGGCTGGCTGGCTGCCCAAGCACAAATGCCTAACAACTTTGACTTAAAGGCGTTTAACAAAGTTCGTCTGTTGGTTGGCTTGCCTTCTCGCTTGCATGTTCGGATGCTTAGCCAATTTTCTGGCATCTCATTCAGTCACACAGACACAACTTCTGGATCCTGCGAGGTATAAGCGCTTTTTTGTTTTGGTTTTTTTTCTACTTCTGTTTTGTTTTTTTAGTTTTTGTTGACTTTGTCGTGTTGGCAGCGCGTGATTTGCGATTTTATCATTCCGAATTGAAATGAAATAATTTAAAAAGTTATCATGACATTAAATGTGGCTATTAAGCTGGTAGGTAAGCACACACAATAAACGAGATTGCATTTCTCCAAATGCACGATTGAGTAGCAGTGCAATGAGGAAATATAAAATGAATATATTTTTTTGTTGGTGGGTGTGTGAGGTTACCGAAGGTTTTAAATGGCATTTAAGAAATCAACTCAACAAGCAGCGGTTCAAAAGAGAGTGTAGAACAGAGAAGAATAGTCATGACTAGTATACCTTACTATATCTCGAGATGTATGACGGTGTGCTACAAATAGGCCTCCCCGGAGGCACGGAAATTGTTGGCTATGCAGATGACAGTGTCGTAGTGGCAGTGGGCAAGAAACTTTAGTTAGTTCTAACCATAGGAGATTATCAAATAAACCCAAACCCTTTTTTGAAATATCTTGGAGCAAACATTGACTCAATACTAACTTTTAAGGAGCACTTCAGGGCGGTAGGGGAGAAAGTTTCAAGAGTTAGTGCAGCCCTAGCGGGAATAATGCCCAACATCGGCGGCCCAGGCGAAGCTACCCGTCAGCTGTTATCCAACGTAACCAGCTCGATAATATTATATGCAGCAGGATCTAAAATGACCCACCAAAAAATATACTAGCAGCCTACCGTATTAATGCTATACGAATAGCATATGCTTATCGGAAGCTTTCCGACGACACGATACATGGCTTGTCCAGGAAAATCCCAGTAGATCTACTCTCATGTGAAATGGCCTATATGTATGGCATTGGAATCAGCCGACCATCTGAAGATGCTAAGAAGAGTGCAAGGTCACCAACAATAGTTAGGTGGCAAGAACGGTGGGAAGAATTGACCTGGACGTTCATGCTAGTTCGGAATATAGCGGAATGGTACGAGCGAAAACACGGCGAACTAAATTACCACCTCACACAGATATTGAGCGGGCACAGCGGCTTCAAGAATTATCTACATAAGCGTGGGATAAAGGAAGATCCTTTCTGTCCACACTGTCCCCCCGAATTGGAAAGCGCAAAACATCTAATCTTTCACTGCCCTCGTTTTCACTGCGAAAGCCCCTCTGTACACTGAATTTTGGAAAGAAGAATTCCATTAGGAACATAGTTCCCCCAATGTGCAGACAAATAGATTGTTGGACTGCTGTGAGCAAGATGGCGTTTAAAGTTATGACGCAATTGATGCAAGCTGAAAGGGAGCGCAGAGAAATGCGCATGCGAAGTAGTGGCGGCTAAATCGCCTTTCCCCCCGTGACGTTATGCCTAACGACGGTCCCACTGGGTGCGGGCACATGAACAGGATTAGCCTAGTTTCATTGGGCTACTTGAGGGTAGTGCGCTAGTCCCAATGTCCAATAAAAAAAAGAGATATATGAGGACTAGATTAGGTATTGGTCCCCTTCTCGAAGTCGGTTGCCAATATCGGCGATTTGAGTGGTGCCAATGACAGTGACCTAAACCCTTATTAACGATACCACAAAAATTTTCCAACTATCACATTTCTGGTATACGCTAGAACAAAGGAGCTGCTATCTTTACTCTTTTTTAACGATTAAGATACTTCTATAACCTATGATTATGCTTCTTTTCCGGGTATTGATTCCGGTACTGCCACCATGAAACTACTAGCCCGACCATATCGTGAACGATTTAATATGACCACGTCGAACGTGCAATGTCTGCATTTTATAAACTTTTATGATAGGCAGGAATACCGTGGGAATAATTTAAGCCCATTAATCCGTTGGGGGAGTTACTTAAATTTGTTAGTTATAATACTTATCATAATTATACGTAAATACTTTCAAACCGTCCCTCCCCGATTTCTTTTCATCAGCCTCTTTCTTTTTGTAGTTTACTCTTGCTCTTACTCTCACTGTTCCTTTGCTTGCCTTCATCTTATCATTTTATTTTTTCAATACCCTTTATCTTCTTTTTTTTCTGCTCTATGCCCTCCCTTTTCTCCCTTACGCTTTCCACTAGGGAGTCTCTTTCCGCCGTTCATTTATTATGTGTAAACGCAGAGCAAAAAGCCATGCCCACTACCTGTGTCAATAGTCGCGCAAAATGATATCCATATACACTCGCCAAGCTCTTGGGGCGCGTTTTGGCATTAAAACAACAACATCATAAACGCCCGAATCTGGAGCAGCGTTACATACAACCAACCCTAATCAAGAATCAGAATTTGTATGACACGCATAATCTAAGAGCTGCTTGTTCTTCTACAACACCTTCTCTAACCCCTTCGTCGTCCATTCAGGTTTCTCGGGGTCTATTTCTACCTTAATTACTTCTAAAATGATAATACTGTTGTACCTAGAACAACAACCTCTTGAGGGGGCAGATAAGTACTGCCTTTGCCCAAAACATTCTCCCGAACTCTGGATACGACATATCATCCACCTTCTGCTTCATTTGTAGCATGTAGTACTGACTTTCCTGCGATGAACGCGTCTTCATACGCCCAGAAACCATCAGATCCGTGCGGATATATTTGAGTTCTGACGATAGAGACTGCATACACCGAGCTCCCCACACCTGAGATCCATACCTTGGACGTTACTGTCGTGGTAATCAACATTGATTCTGCATCTAAAACCATGCGTTTGGTTGGTTCGCCTTTGGAGGTCTGCAACGACTCTTTCAAACCATTCGAAAGTCGCGAAAGTCTATTCCGCCGTTTTTTTTTCTTTTTCAAAAGCTGCAGAACTAAATTTGTGGGATTTCTTAATTATGCGGCCAGTGGGAGTATGTGCTTCTCCTCTTCCTCTAACCAAGATTTGACAAAGGGAGCTCATGCGAAACGTCATTTGTTCAGGCTATCCAATATGTGCACAGTCTTTGCAATGGCGGTCGCTGACCACTGATAAATTGGTAGCACCAGACATGCACTAATCCGAAACTCCGCTGAATAGCTGATAGTAAACACCATCTTAGGATTCACGCCAATCGGTAACAGGCTTTTAATAACTGCCTGAAGAATCTGGCAGAGTGCGCAAGACCCTCTTTTAAAGAAATATGGACAGAAAGTTCATATTGGAAGGATTTCGTAAAGCACGGCAGATACTTTTAAAAAAAGAGTTCTCCGGATAAAAAAATAGGCCAAGTTTTCAGTCCCTGGACAATTTAAGTCCAACAATATAGAGCGAATAGAACGTTTTTCAGTTACACCGCCATCAAAAACATATTGATAATAACAAAATCAATGCACATACATACATATCAACACACAAGAATGCAATATAATAAAAGTTCCATTTCAATTTACTTGAGGACATCATAATCAGATTTTATTAAATTTAAAATTTTCCAATTTCATGCCATGCCCCACTTCCATGAAGCCGCCGCAATAACAGCATAAAACTTTAAATCATACGCTTTCTGCAATTTCTCATTTATGCAAAAGCGATTCTCAAACGAAACTGAGTCACAAAGCGCCAACGGGCATGAAAAAATACAATATATTGCAACTCAGACAGGCGGACAGACAAAGCGTCAAAACAGACTAGCAATGCAGAGCTGAAACAAATGATGGTGACAGCGTGAGATACAGGGTGGAATAACTACTTTAGATCGTTAGTTCAGTGAAACTTTAATTGACTTATGGGTTCTAATACGAAATTTTGATATTTTTGGCGTACTCGATCAATAGTTAATTTATTAACGATAACAGTCCATTTTTAGCGGGTTTATTATGGGAGTGTTATCGATAAACGTTATTGATGAGCTAGCGGTTTTAACTGCCAGTTATCGGCTTTTTATTTATTGAGTATTTTTAGAGCTCATGGCATCTGGGCATCTTTCGCAAAGGCTGCATCGATCATATGTACTCTAGAGTGATATCGCGCCTTATATTAAATACTTGTAACCACATGACGATATGGAAAAAATCATAACATCCTTCTTCTGAGTTACTCCATTGTAAGTTTATCAAAAACTATATAGTACTATTGTGTAAAGATTTATATAACTAGATGTTTTGCGAAGATCGCATGATAACAACTTTATTTCAATATTCAGGTTGTGATCGTGGGATGTTTTATGTGTGCGGAACAGAAAAGAAAGAACATGAAGAAAATGGAGTTTAAGAGTTCATAACTTCATAATTTTAATATGAAGCAGTGAAGCCTAATGCAGCAGGCGCCTTATGTAATCAAGTGTGTAATGTTAAATAATAAGCGATGATATGATGATGTGATGTCATCAATCAAAAATGTCATAAGATTTCTTTGTTCTTATTTTCAGTGATGATGCTTTTATTCTTCCGCGTTATTTTCTAAACAAACGGTATGCGAACCGAGCAGAAAACTGAGTATAACAATTCATCCGAACGAACTTTATATGATGCAGTGAGTCCTAATGCAGCACGCGCACTATGTAGTCAACAGTAAATCGCCGCTTATAGAAATAGCGATGATGTGACGATGTGATGTCATTAATTAAAAATATATTGGAATAAAACAAATATATGGTTTATAAATTTTTAAGCTTATCTTAGCTTAAATTGTATATTAAGAAAAAATATTTCGTTATTCTTAGTCTAAAATATTTCTTTGTTTTTATTTTTATAATGCAGTCTTTCGATCATGTGACGCTGTGAAAAATATCATATCATCCTTATTATGAGTTATTCTATTGTAAGTCTATCAAAAACAAGTAAAGGTGTCTAAGTTCGGGTGTAACCTAATATTATATACTCAGCGTGAGCTGATAAATTACTTTTCTACGGACGGACGGACGGACGGGCGGACGGACGGACGGACATGGCTTCATCAAATTTTTTTTCGATACTGATAATTTTGATATATGGAAGTCTATACCTATCTCGTTTCCTTTATACCTGTACAACCAACCGTTATCCAATCAAAGTTAATATACTTTGTGTGCAAAGCACGCTGAGTATAAAAATGCATATTATTGGCGACTTGGTTTTTATGATACCATCGCTTTAAAATCTCAAATAATCAGATGTTTTATGAGAATCACATAAAAAAAATCTTAGTTTTTACATTCATGTTATGATGTTCTTATCCTCCCTCCAGGGTTATTTTCTAAAGCAACGATTTGCAGAAATGGTAGAAAATTCTGTTTTATAGTTTCTCAGAACAATTTTTATATATGGGACTGAAACTTAGCGCAGCACTCGCCTTTTGTATTCAAGGGTGATATAGTCGCTTATGCTAAGTCATTAGCGATAATATGGCGAAGTGATGTCACCAATCAATATAAATCATTGTGCAAAATATAGTTGTTTTATACCCTTTTAAGCTTATATGGGCTTAGATTTTACCTCATGATAGATTTTTTTTTAATTTTTACTAAAAACTTATTTTCAAGTCTTGCGATCATATGACGATGTGATGTGATCATACAAATATATCATCTTCGGATTAAACCGAGTCTATACTCAGAAAAGGATTATCAATGACACTTATCGCAAAAGACTTGAGCAATGCCTTACCGCCACTGCAGCAACAACAAATCGACTGTATGAAAATATAGCATAACCAAACATTATAAAAAGAAGATCATACGAAGAGTATTTTTGTTAATTTTCTACTAGTGATTAAGTTACGCTGTTTGTGTTGTTTTTATAATGGTAGAAATACTCCTGATGTCTCTGGAGAGCCCCGTTCAGAAAACAAATTTGGGCCATTCAGGGTGTACAAAGACTAATTTGTTGAGCAGGTTGCAAATTTGTTGGCCAGTTTGTCGCGAATTGTTCACGAAAATTTTCAAGACTCTAACTTGCTTTCCCAGAGAGGAAACTGGCTGCTATTGCACTTGATCGACGATTTTATTACAACATGCGTCTGATCAAAAAAGGGAAAAATATCATATGATTTACTTATACGATTTGGTTATGTGATGTCAACTGATAGGGGTTTTCTTTAAAAAGCTACAAAGTAGTAAAATAGCAAACACCGCTTAGATCAAATAACATGAAGATTTTGCATTATATAGACCTCATCAATTCGAGTGCAATAACATCACTGCAATAAATGGCAACATTATCACTTATGTACATATAATGATGTGATCCTCTGATAACGCGATGTGATGTCATACTAAGAGTTAAACATATGCGATATTTAACATGTTCCAAAAAGGATTAAACAATTTGTGTTCCGTAAACGATTGATAGTATAAAGCGATGCCTTCATTTTAAAAGTACATCTGATGAAATGTCATGAGATGCCTTAATTTAAAAAATCATGTAATTGTTTTGAACGTGAAGTCTTCAAGGTTAAAACCAGACTCTCCACCTTAGAGCAGCTTTCGAAACCCCTTTCCATTTCTTTGCCATAAGCGAATGTTTCAAGCACGTATCCTATCCAAATCGTTTAAAACACCCTGTATATTGAATATAAGCAAGAGGCCAGACAGATTAAAATTGAAACTAAATGAAAAAGAAGGCGTTATGCAAATTCATGAATTTATGAGCTACGTCGCTCCATTAAGTCATTTTCGTAGTTGACATACGCATGCAAATATAATATTTAAATTTACTATATGGGAAGGCACTCTCATACGTATAAATGTATATCATGGCATGGCCTGTGTGCACCCTCATAAACAATTCGCACACACACATATACAGATGCACAATCAAATTTTGCTCCCAATCGATTCCTGAAAATGGGAACCAATTGACAATGCAATCTTAAATTTAACTAAGTTTCTCATGCTTAGCCAATCGCAATACAGGGCCAAAGTTAAGATTTATTTGTTTGTTTGTATGTTAAGCGCCAGCAGCAACAATTGCAACTTCTTTTATTTATTAAGCCTAAATGTGTTAAGTTAAAGCAAATGCAAACCAATTTTTTCGGGTTGATTGTCTTCAGGCTTCTGATTGTATGTTGTATGAATACGAGTAGCTGAATGCGCCTGAGTTGACAGCAAAGTTTAAATCGTGTGCTGTGATATAATCGCATTGCTGGGAAATGTCATGTCAATGAATGTCGCAACATGATTACGTGGAATTTTTGCGCGTGACAACAACAAATGCCTTGTTGCCTAACATGCATACACACGTAGAGAATAAGATGCAATATACAAGAGATATATGACTTTTACACGCCACAAAATAGTCATAAATATATTTCGTTGCATGCGACACAAATCCTGTGATTTGTTTTTCACTTATCCATTCGCTTAGAAGGGTTTTATGGCATGACAACATGTTGGCATAATTTGAATAATGACGCTCTTTGTTACAATCAACGCAGATTAATGGCTCTATGGAGAAGAAGTTATACAAGGTGCATTCGGTATTTGAGTGCACTTTCATTACAAGATCGATTGCCATTAAAACCCATAGGTTACCCAGCGGCCACCGTGGTGTGATGGTAGCGTGCTCCGCCTACCACACCGTATGCCCTGGGTTCACGCCCCGGGCAAAGCAACGTCAAACATTTTAGAAATAAGGTTTTTCAATTAGAAGAAAATTTTTCTAAGCGGGATCGCCCCTCGGCAGTGTTTGGCAAGCGCTCCGTGTGTATTTCTGTCATGAAAAACTCTCAGTGAAAACTCATCTGCCTTGCAGATGCCGTTCGGAGTCGGCATAAAACATATAGGTCCCGTCCGGCCAATTCGTAGGGAAAATCAAGAGGAGCACGACGCAAATTGAAAGAGAAGCTCGGCCTTAGATCTCTGCGGAGGTTATCGCGCCCTTACATTTATTTTTTTATTTACCCAGAAAGTTTAAAGTATGATTTTATGCATAAAGGGCAGACTGCACGAACTATGTGAATAGCAACGATACTTAATAAAGTTCTGGAGTAGTATGCTAAGTCTTTACAAATATCCGAATAGTAGTACGATTGTTTCCTTAGCATGGTAGATTTTACGAACGATGTATGCTGGGAGGATGCCGTGGGCTCCGCAGCAAATCGTTAGTTGAAGGACTATCTCAGTAAAAGTAATGGTTGTAATTGAGGTGACAGACCCGCATTTCTTTCTCAGGATGCGATTATTTTATTGTTCTTATAGAGAATCAGTCTTAAAGCCTAATAGCTGTTTTCAAACGACAGCGCAGATAGAATTCCAGAGCTCGGTGCTAGCTTTCGTTAAATCTTTCTTGAATTTGTTGAATACCACATTCTAAGATTGCTAAAGCTTATATTAAGCTTAGCTCAAACAATATTCCTACTTTTGAATTTACCGGTCCATCAAAGAGGAGATTTCCTTGTTTGGATGCTGTTTGGTGTATATTTGTTGCAGGATATTATGAAAGCACGATCTTTGCTCTTAAACTGACGTCTTATCACATTAACTTATTTTGAGGCTTTCTGGGGCGAAGAGACTGGCCAAGTCTGCACCTTTTACGAACCTTGGTTGTTGCCTGTGAAGCGTTTCAGCTCGGGAGATGAAACTCACGGGCCATGTGCGGGTACAAACGGCTCTTCGTTTAATACCGCTGCTTTGCAACACTTTAGTATTGAATAATATTAAACAGCTGTGCGCAGCAGTCCCTCACTAACTTGCAGGAGGCGCTGTCTGTGAATCTTTTTCTCTCTCTGTGAATCAAAGCTGATATGTTCAATAACCTTTTGAGCATTGCAGTTTTAATAACGGCGAACTCTACGAAGTGGAACACACTTTAGTTACGAGGCAACTTGAATTTGCGGTTCGATTTGAAGAAATATGCCCTCCACCTAATTTTTCAGCTTTGATGCGTCCTTGGAGAAGTTCACCAATGCACTGCGGCAGTATTAAGATGTTAAAGCTACAAAATATTTCAGTTACAGACTCACAGTCCAAGGAATTATATACAGCTGCCCTCTGAATCGAGCACAAATACCTTATCCACCAATTAAATAATAAGAGACCTTAAACTATGCTGATTCAGTTTCTTGAGGAGATTTCCATAGACTTACAACATCATACAAAATAATGCTGAGACTTTAAACCGTCATTTATGCGAAGTTCCATCCGATTTCGGAAAACTCAGCTGTCTCTCCTCAACTAAAACTGTTATCTAAGTAAGATTTTAGGTAAGACCTGCAATAGTAGAGCTTCAGGTGAAACTGTCAAATGACTTCAAAAGGCTGAAGGAAGCAGCAACATCTGCAAGTGGCACCTGCCAAAAGCTAAGAGTAGTGTCGGTAACAACAACCGGGATTATACTTGTACACTTTAAGAGTGGCATTCTCAGCCGCTGGGAGTTGTGGCAGTTATAGAGATAATACACGTACCCAATAACAATAAAGTAGGTGAAGTAACAAATGCAGTTGACGTCGTTGAAGCAGCATTGGGGTTTCTGCGCTCAACTTTAGGTGAAATCGCACAAGATGAGCCTCCAAAGCTACATATCGTGGACGCAATAGGCTGCCGAAGAAAAAGAACTTATAGCAAAGATTCCAGCATCGACTGCCGGTGTGAAGTACATGGGTGGCGAAGTAGACAGTAAGCTTGACTGGAAACTTCAGCTAAGGGTCAAAATTGAGTAGGCATAGCACATAGTATCAACTATAGTACAACTAGTGGTCACACTTTCCATCAGCTCACCAAGTTGAACCACTATAATCCATTTGGAAGTACAAAGAATCGAGATGGCATAAGGTTTTGTTTGATTCCCTGCATTGACTGGAAGAATAATCTTCAAAAAGTATAACCATCATATTTATTTGAGCCGCAGTAAAATTGATGACTAGGATAAACTGTCGAAGAATCATCAGACTGAGGTAGTCACTTACACAATAGATACTCTTCATATATCTCTCGAATCAATGAAAACACATTGCTTATTCCGACTAGAGACATTTTTAAGGGACGAAGACATCTATATTGGCATTAACTATGGTCTGCTAAAACAGAAGACTTTCAGAATTTAAAATGTCTATAAAGTAGGCCAAAGCTTCCCATTAAAGTTCCTAAGTCGGTATAGCGGAAAAAAGCGGTAATATCTTTCAGGAAATGCTTGTAGAAGACCCTAGGTTAGGTCGACTTACCGGTCAGTAAAGACTTCACATGGACTTAATTTGTCCATAGTATTACCAGAATTTGTTTGACGACCTAACGGAAGAACCCCAATAAGGTGCCAGGGCATATGTTATAGAATAACTCCGTCCTCTTGGCAAATACTAGCAATTTTTCTAGGACCCAGCTTAACTGCTGCTCGCAGATCTGGCAACTCTGCCTAATGAAGAGAATTGACCTGGCGAGCGCAGGCATGAATACAGAACGTGCTCAACCTTTTCTTCCTGCAGCTCACACTTGCTGTTACTGACTAGAGGCCAGAAGGCAGTGTGCCCAGTCAGTATGCCCATCGTGAGCCTTAAGTCTTCTCTCTTCAGAGATATGAGCCACTTTGCAGATGATCTTAGACATTTTGCAGCCCGCGCTTTTGTCCACGCCTTTCCTGATTGATGGGATCATATGCAACTCCTGTCTCCTTTTGATTTCTCCCAAATGGAATGGGACGTCTATCGGCGACTCAGGAGTGTTGCACCCTCAGTGATGTCAACTCATCGGCCTTTTCGTTACTTTCCATCCCTATATGACCGGAATCCAGTAAAGATGTATGGTCCAGCCTGAGCGAAGTTTTTCCAATGCTTCTTTGCATTCAGACTGTGTGTCATTATTGCCTTAATCACAGCGTGACTATAAATATATATATATATATATTGACGCGACTGCAGCTTAAGCACACTTCCTCAAGAATTTCTGCTGCTTTCTTCACTGCTATAATTTCCGCCTGACAGCCTGTAGAATCTACTTATTTCTGGGATCGCCACAGTAAACAGCAGACCCAACCTCTTACATTAATTTGGCACAATCCGTATACACGTGTATAGTATGTTCTGCCATTTCTGCACCCTGGCACCAGCCCTCCGGCTCAATTGTGGTCCCAGTGTCTCTTTCGAAGTTCAGGCACGGGACCATATATTCCGTTTGACCGATATTAGATGGCGCTATACTGCTGTGGCCACAAGGCGTGAACACAAGCTGTCCCAAGGCCTTAAGAATTGTTGCTAATGTGATGTTAGGTCTGCAGTCGAGATGTGAGAATGGCATGTAATGCTGCTGTCTGGTTGAAGACCCTAGTCCAGAACTCTTGTCGAAAACGCTCAGCTGTTCTCTACTGAATATTCTGCGTTAGATATGTTAATTTTTTAGAGAAGATGCAGTCGAATCAGAAGCAGAGCTATCTTATAATCAGATACATAAAGTATTCTGTATATACAAACTAGTCAAACGAGTCCACAACTCGCCCCACCCAAAGATGTAGCCTTTTGTTTTAAAACGTTTGTATGAAAAGCGATGTTTACTCATAATAGCATGATAAAACAAAATACCAAATAAAATACAAATACCAAACGCCTGTTTATATGCTATAAAGCGTGATTTTTATCTAACTAATGGCGTACAACTTTGTTACAATTTATTACGTAACTACGCGTGTCCAGCCACGTGCACTGATTAAGTTGCCAACAGCGAAATGCATATGCAGGTCATAAATTGTCTATACAGAGATAATACCCCAACCAATAGTTGACAACTTTTTACAGAGTCTTACGAACAAGGGTTACTTGTAAATCTATATTAATGATCGAAAAATTTCCATAACTTTCATTTGTTGAAATTCAAGATTCACCCTATTTTACCGAAATAATATCTCTAACTGGTTAGTACCCTTGCCTTATAATTTCAACCAAACAGAAAGCTTGCATCTGTGACCACGTGGAATAACCAACGAAAATTCTTGCATCTGGTACCAGAATGTATTTTTCCCATAACCTGGCGCTGTTATGTTAGAGCAATCAAGTATTCGAAGGTGAAAAATTCTGAAAATGTTCCCCTATTAGAGAGCTCCAATTAACTAAACGCTACAACGCCCTCTCATTTGTTTACCTTACTTGCTCATTTTCTCTATTGCTCTCGCATTTTAACGTACTCCTTCTAATATCCAACGTGAGTTGCGTCCTGCGCACTATGAGTCTACTCTCAGTAATACATACAATGCAGTACGAATTGTAATGCTCCCCAGTTGTGCTAGATATGCGGTTGCTATGGCAATATGGCGTTTATCAAATGCAGGTGCACCTGTTTTAACGGTACTCGCTCACTACATACACAAGTACATAGGTATATGAAAATATCTATATACTTGCAAAGCTATTTAATGGAGCGTATAGAGAGTGTATTATGGTCCTTTTGTCCAGAGCGGCCATTTTGAATATGTAAATTAGCCATCCTTGTAAAGGAATTGAAACGATGGAATACATAAATATCGATTTTTGCATGTGGGAAAGAATATATATTTGAAATTAGTTATATTAAAGATATTGCAAAATAAATTAAATTAATGATTTGAGTTTTTAAAGCAACACCAATAGACGATGGGGAGGAAAATGATAAGGATTCATTCTGTGAGAAACTAGAAAAGACATGCGATGTCTCCCCATGCCATGATGTTAAAACCATATTGGGCGACTTTAACGACAAAGCGATCAAGGGCGATCAAGCAAGGGATCTTTGTGCCTACAGTTGGAAAATTTTGCCTTCTCGATGTGATCATGGATGAAGTTTCGGCAGCTAAGCTAGGAAGGAACCCAGTTTTGCCTCCAGAACTTGAAGATTCTCTTGTGGAATATATATTAGTCATGGAGGTGAAATTGTTCGGTCTAACGAGCAATGACATAAGATCACTAGCTTTCAAGTGGCGCTAAAAAACAATTTACCACACCCTTTTTCTATAGCGAAGGAAACAGCAGGAAGAGATTGGTTGCGTTTGTTTTTAGACGCCACTCGTCTTTATCGTTCCGTCAACCAACCAGTACATCTTAGCTCGACAAAGGGGTTTTCTAGAGAAAATTTTGCAATTTTCTTTGATCTGCTCCAAAGGGAGATGGAAACATATAAATTTTCCCCCAATAATATTTATAATGTTGATGAACTTGGCTCTGAAAGGCAGGAAGCAAATTCGTGCCCTTGCTTCAGCTGAAAGAGGATCTTTGATTACAGCCATTTTATGTATGAATGCAGGTGGATCGTTCATACCACCCATGTACATTTTCCCCGAAAAAAAAGCAATCCACTTCTAATGAAAGGAACACCTCCTGGATCCATACATGCTAATCATCCCTCTGGATGGGTTTCAAACTAATTTATTCACCAAATGGTTCAAGCACTTCCTTTCAGTAGTTAAACTTTCTGAATCATCTCCGGTATTACTAGTTTTAGATGGGCCATGCAAGTCATACAAGAAACATTGAAATCATAGAGCTAGCTAGAAAAAATCAGGTGCGCATTCTCTTGATTCCCCCCCACTCAAGCATCGAAATTTAACCCCTTTGAAAAATATTTGACCGAGGAAATCAGGTGTTGGTTTATAAATCATGCAAAAGCATTGACTCAATATGACATTACTGAATTATTTGGTCGAGCGTACATGAATTTCGAAAAACCGAAAAAGTGCGATAATTCATTACAAAAGACAGATAAAGCGACGAAACTTGGTAGAAGAGTTGAGCTTATTACGCAGAATAGAAAATTAGAAAAATTTTGGACAATGGGCATGCCACCGCCCACTTTTAAAGAAGGTAATTTAAAAATTTGCAAGCTGTAATTTGGCAGTCGTTGAAGATATCATGATGGAATTTGGCAGGAACGTTACTCTTATTACTTTATGTCTGCTTAATAAAAATTAGCAAAATCGGAGAACGACCACGCCCACTTTTTAAAAAATTTTTTTTTAATTCAAATTTTAAAAGAAAAGTTAATATCTTTACAGCATATAAGTAAATTATGTCAACGATCAACTCCAGTAATGATATGGTGCAACAAAATACAAAAATAAAAGAAAATTTCAAAATGGGCGTGGCTCCGCCCTTTTTCATTTAATTTGTCTAGGATGCTTGTAATGCCATAAGTCGAACAAAAATTAACCAATCCTTGTGAAATTTGGTAGAGGCTTAGCTTCTAGGACGGTAACTGTTTTCTGTGAAAGGGCGAAATCGGTTGAAGCCACGCCCAGTTTTTATACACAGTCGACCGTCTGTCCTTCCGCTCGGCCGTTAACACGATAACTTGAGCAAAAATCGATATATCTTTACTAAACTCAGTTCACGTACTTATCTGAACTCACTTTGTATTGGTATAAAAAATTGCCGAAATCCGACTATGACCACGCCCACTTTTTCGATATCGAAAATTACGAAAAATGAAAAAAATGCCATAATTATATACCAAATACGAAAAAATGGATGAACATGGTAATGTATTGGTCTATTGACGCAAAATATAACTTAGAAAAAAACTTGGAAAAATGGGTGTGACACCTACCATATTAAGTAGAAGAAAATGAAAAGTTTTGCAGGGCGAAAATCAAAAGCCCTTGGAATCTTGGAAGGAATACTGTACGTGGTATTACATATATAAATAAACTAGCGGTACCCGACAGATGATGTTCTGGATCACCCTGAACCACATTTTGGTAGATATCTCGAAAACGCCTTCACATATACAACTAAGGGTCACTCCCTTTTAAAACCCTCATTAATACCTTTAATTTGATACCCCATATCGTACAAACACATTCTAGAGTCACCCCTGGTCCACGTTTATGGCGATATCTCGAAAAGGCGTTCACATATAGAACTAAGGCCCACTCCTTTTTAAAATACTCATTAACACCTTTCATTTGATACCCATATCGTACACAAAAATTCTAGAGTCACCCCTGGTCCACCTTTATGTCGATATCTCGAAAAGGCATCCACCTATAGAACTAAGGCCCACGCCCTTTTAAAATACTCATTAACACCTTTCATTTGATACCCATATCGCACAAACAAATTGTAGAGTCACCCCTGGTCCACCTTTATGGCGATATCTCGAAAAGGCGTCCACCTATAGAACTAAGGCCAACACCCTTTTAAAATACTCATTAACACCTTTCATTTGATATCCATATCGTACACAAAAGTTTCTAGAGTCACGCCTGGCCCACCTTTATAGCGATATCTCGAAAAGGCATCCACCTATAGAACTAAGGCCCACTGCCTTTTAAAATACTCATTAACACCTTTCATTTGATACCCATTTCGTACAAACAAATTCTAGAGTCACCCTGGTCTACCTTTATGGAGATATCTCGAAAAAGGCGTCCAGCTATAGAACTAAGACCCACGCCCTTTTAAAATACTCATTAACACCTTTCATTTGATACTCATATCGTACAAACAAATTCTAGAGTCACCCCTGGCCCACCTTTATGGCGATATCTCGAAAAGGCGTCCACCTAGAGAACTAAGGCCCACACCCTTTTAAAATACTCATTAGCACCTTTCATTTGATACCCATATTGTACAAACAAATTCTAGAGTCACCCCTGGTCCACGTTTATGGCGATATGTCGAAAAGGCGTCCACATATAGAACTAAGGCCCACGCCCTCTTAAAAATACTCATTAACACCTTTCATTTGATACTCATATCGTACAACACAATTCTAGAGTCACTCCTGGTCCGTCTTTATGTCGATATCTCGAAAGGTGTCCACCTATAGAACTAAGGCCCACGCCCTTTTGAAATCACTCATTAACCTCCTTTCATTTGATACCCATTTCGTACAAACAAATTCTAGAGTCACCCCTGGTCTACCTTTATGGAGATATCTCGAAAAGGCGTCCACCTATAGAACTAAGACCCACGCCTTTTAAAATACCCATTCACCACCTTCATTGATACGCAGATCGTACAACGCATTCTAGAGTCACCCTGATCCTACCTTTATGGCTATATCCCTAAATGCGTCCACCTATAAAAACTATGGCCCACTCCCTCATAAATACACTGTAATACTTTCATTTGATACACATGTCATACAAACACATTCCAGGGTTACTCGGTTCATTTTCCGTACATTGGTATTCCCTTATGTGTGTCACCATATCTCTCAACTGAGTATATAATGTTCTGGTACACCGAACTTAACCTTCCTTACTTGTAATAATATCTTTTATATCTTTTATTTATGATTAGTTTTTATATTTTATATTTGACAGAGCGCATTCTATTTGATTTTTTGGAGAATCGATTTTTTTCGTTCACGTTTAATTTTTCTATATCGATGTAGTCGATTAAATCGAGCTGAAAAAAGTTGATTTCACGCTCAATTGTTTACCAAGGTATGTACCGCAATAAAGCCCGCTAGTGCTTTCGCGTTTTTGGACTGAGGCTCAGGCTCGGCAACATCAGAGAGAGTACCACAGGGTTCTTCACTTGTCCTTTCATCGGAGTGAGATTGATAGTGTATTCATTACGTAATATCAGGCTTTGGTGAGTTTTTTCCAGATATTCCATCCTGAGCGCAGACAATTCTTCACTTAGTTCTGCCTTCTGGCTTTTCTCTGCAATGTTAGCTTCAGGATCAAAGGACGAACAACTTTTGGCTAGATAACCCTCTATTAGTTTTTACTCATCATAGCTGCCGTACCGAGAGTCGATGGCATGAGGCCCTTTGAAGTGTTCAAGAGAAAAGTGATGTCGATGACTATGGTCATGTCCGTTGAACCACCGATAGGTCTTGTTATGGGAATGCATGAGAAGTTTCGGCACAGCAACAGACGAAGCGGAAGACCTCCGCCAAGAAGACTTGGTCTCCCTTTTGTTCACAAATTGGGTCAGTTATGTTGAAGCCGGATAGCTAGCCTGACTTGTGCAACAACTTTACGAAGTGCAAATATCTACTCGGATTACTACCTTTTTGAAGCCAAACTAAGCACAAGCCTCTGGGCACGAAGAAAATGCAAGATGTTGACCAAATGAAAACTTTGCATCGAGATGCTGTTCACGAAGCAGGCAGCTGATGGTTACTCTTCCCTCGCTATCAAAGGTAATCACTGAGAGCAAACTTTGACAATTGCATTGAACCATGACCCTCTCTCGCCCCTACAAAAGGCAACTGTTATGATAATTTATGGCCTCCATCCAATTGTCAACTCAATTACTCGTGGCGACTCCTGTTTACTTAGGCAGATGAGGCTCTGGTAACCTCAAGTCCCTCACGGATGGAGTGGGTTGGATGAACTAATAGATTTAACATAGTCGTATTTAAATCCGACACATTCAAAAAAATAAAAATTTGTATGGTGCGATTTGTTGAGATGTGGTGCAGTGGACTTCCTTGGCTAGCTTATTATTTGGGAAACTTTTATTTCCGGAAATCGAAACAGAGAACAACCAATGCGAAACACTCTTATTAATGGACCGATTGGCCAAACTTTAGTATAGGTGTTACTCTTTAAGAAGGTTAGTATCTGTGGTCTTTTCTTGCTAGCAATAGGAAAAAAGGAAAAAAAAAGAAAAAAAAGATGAACCCAGTTTCGAGCGATTTGTTTGAATCCCTTTTCGAATAGGTTATCTTATATATAACAAGTAAGGAGGTTAAGTTCGGGTGTACCGAACATTACATACTCAGTTGAGAGTCTATGGGGTGACAACATAAGGGAAATAACCATGTAGGAACTGACCGAGGGAAACCTTGAATGTGTTTTGTATGACATGTGTATCAACTGAAAGGCACTACAAGAGTATTTTATGAGGAGTGGCCATAGTTCTATAGGTGGACGCCATTTGTGAGGGATATAGCCATGCGCGAGTGTGGATCAGGGTGACTTCAAATTAGAATGCGTTTGTAACGAATGGGTATCAATTAAGGTAGTAATGAGTATTTAAGGAGTGGTCGTCAGTTGCATAGGTGGACGCCGATTTCGAGATATCGCCATCAAGGTGGACCAGGGGTGACCCTCGAAGTGCGTTTGACGATAAGGGCATCAAACGAAGGTGTTAGTGAGTATCATTAAAAGGAGTGAGCTAGTTCCATAGTGGAGCGCCGTTTCGGATATCGCCATAAAGGTGAACGGGGCTGGCCTAGAATGTGTTGTAACGATACGGGTATCAAAAGAAAGGTAGTTAATGAGAGTTTAAAAGGAGTGGTGGTCCTAGTATCCCAGTGGAGTCGCATTTTCGAGCTATCGCCATAAAGGTGGGACCAGGGTGACCTAGAATTTGTGTTGTACAATACGTCATCAAACGAAGAGTTAATGAGTATTTTAAAGGATTGGGCCTAGTTCCATAGGTGGACGCCGTTTCGAATATCGCCATAACGGGTGTGAGATCGCGTCGGGTGATCTCTAGAATCGGTTTTGTGCGATATGGGTCATCCAATGTAAAGGTAGTTATGAGTAGTTTTAAAGAGAGTGAGCTTCGTTCGTATAGGTGTCGCAGCCTTTTCGAGATATCGCCATAAAGGTGGACCAGGGGTGGACCCCTGAATGTTGTTTGTACATACGGGCATCAAATGAAGGTGTTAATGAGTAGTTTAAAAGCGTGGGCTTAGTTCTATCGAGGTGGACGCCGTTTCGAGATATCGCCACAAAGGTGGACCAGGGGTGACTCTAGAATGAGTTTGTACGATATGGGTATCAATTTAAAGGTATGTAATGAGAGTTTTAAAAGGGAGTGGTGTGTGTAGTATATGGTGAAGGCGTTTTCCAGATATCGACCAAAATGTAGACCAGGTGACCCAGACTCATCTGTTGGATACGCTAATTTATTTAATATATGTAATACCTGCCAAGATTTTAAGGGTTTTTTATTTCGCCTGCAGAACTTTTCATTTTCTTCTACTTAATAGTGGTAGGTGTCACACCCATATTTTATACAATAATAGTTTTTTCTAGAGTTATATTTCTGCGTCATAACAACGTCAATTACTTCCATGTTTCATAAGGCCCTTTGTTCGCATTTGGTATAGAAATTTAACTGGCATGTTTTATCATTTTCGTGTAACTGTATCGATATCGAAAATAGTGGGCGGTGGTCATAGTCGGAATTTCCGTGCCATTTTGTCTACCGAATACAAAGTGGAGTTCACAGGGACATACCAGCATCGTGAGACTGAGTTCAGTAAAGATGTATCGATTTTTGTCTCAAGTTATCCGTGTTAACGAGCCAGTGCTGAGCAAAGGACAGCGACGACATGTGTATAAAAGCTAGGGCGTGGCATCACACCGATTTCGAGAGGGGCAACATTTTCACAGAAATACAGTTAACGTCTCGAATCTAAGACCCCTACAAAAACAATTTTCAACAAAGGATTGGTAAATTTTTGTTACGACTGTATGGCGTTAGTTTTAAAAATCCTAGAGACAAATAAATGAAAAGGGCGTGAGCCACGCCCATTTGAAATTTTCTTTTATTTTTTGTATTTTGTTGCACCATATCATTACTGGAGTTGAATGTTGACATAATTTACTTATATACTGTAAAGATATTAAATTTTTGTTAAATTTTACTTTAAAAAAAAAATTTTTTTTAAAGTGGGCGTGGTCCTTCTCCGATTTTGCTAATTTTTATTAAGCGTACATATAGTAATAGGTAACGTTCCTGCCAAATTTCATCATGATATCTTCAACACTGCCAAATTACAGCTTGCAAAAGTTTTAAAATTACCTTCTTTTAAAAGTGGGCGGTGCCACGCCCATTGTCCAAAATTTTACTAATTTTCTATTCTGCGTCATAAGTTCAACTCACCTACCAAGTTTCGTCGCTTTATCTGTCTTTTGGTAATGAATTATCGCACTTTTTCGGTTTTTCGAAATTTTCGATATCGAAAAGTGGGCGTGGTTATAGTCCGATATCGTTCATTTTAAATAGCGATCTGAGATGAGTGCTCAGGAAACCTACATACCAAATTTCATCAAGATACCTCAAAATTTACTCAAGTTATCGTGTTAACGACGGACGGACATGGCTCAATCAAATTTTTTTTCGATCCTGATTATTTTGATATATGGAAGTCTATATCTATCTCGATTCCTTTATATATGTACAACAACCGTTATCCAATCAACTTAATATACTCTGTGAGCTCTGCTCAACTGAGTAAAAACCAATGTAAAATCAGTTGGTAACCTTATAACTTAAGATCGTAGATGGTTTGTAAGTGAGTTTCAGTTACATATGTAACCCATTTCTTAAATATAGACGCAGAAAAAAGGGGCCAGGGTTCTATTGTGTTTTTTCGCAATATGGGTAACTGATTGGAAGTGGGTTGTACAAGAGGCGGTGGTTAAGAAAGACGAGGGAGATGGAATAGGGAGTTATACGAAGTCCGCAGGTAAAAAAAGAGAAAAAGGAAAACAAGAAATAGGAGTGGAAGCTGCAGAGGGAGGAGAGAGAGAAAGGAAAGAGAAAGATAAAGAAAGAGGATGATGGTCAGGGTGAGGTAAATAGATTGGGAGTAGGAAAATAGGAAAATATAGATACGAATGGAGAAAGTGCGTAAGGTAATATAAAAGAGAGGAGGCAAGAAGCGAGGGAGATGAAAAAAATAGAGGAATGTTGAGAAAATAAAATGGGAGTAAAGGAGAGAAAACCCGAAAAAGTCAAAGGGAGAAGATACGAAGGAAAGATAAGGATCAAACATGGAGAGAGGAGGGAGAGGCAAGAAGATACAAAAATGCAAAAGCTAAAAAAACACCTCTGTTTACTGAGAGAGTATATATATAATGCAGGGAGGAATATTGTCGGACAGGACTAAGTCTCCTGGGTAATTTAGTTTAACTATAAGGCCTATTATTATTCATTTAAGCCCTCAAGAAATGTATCTTTTGTACGAAAGAGGGCTATCACACACTTCGTTTTGTAACGATGTCGCGTCAAGTTCGTTTTCCCCACAACTCAACCGTGTGCTATAAAAGGACGCTATTCAGCGGCCACCGTGGTGTGATGGTAGCGTGCTCCGCCTATCACACCATATGCCCTGGGTTCGCACCCCCGGCAAAGCAACATCAAAATTTTAGAAATAAGGTTTTTCAATAGAAGAAAATTTTTCTAAGCCGGGTCGCCCTCGCCAGTGTTTGGCAAGCGCTCCGGGTGTATTTCTGTCATGAAAAGCTCTCAGTGAAAACTCATCTGCCTTGCAGATGCCGTTCGGAGTCGGCATAAAACATGTAGGTCCGTCCGGCCAATTTGTAGGGAAAATCAAGAGGAGGACGACGCAAATTGGAAGAGAAGCTCGGCCTTAGATCTCTTCGGAGGTTATCGCGCCTTACATTTATTTTTTATTTATTTATTCATGCGGTAGAGAACAAAATGGCGGATAGTGCGGGAATCGAAATGACAAAAAATTAAATTTAAATTATTTAAAAAACTAAAAAAATTATCTTAATTGGAGTAAACCATGAAATCAGAATATATCTAAATATATGTATATAATAACCTCAATTACGTAGAAACCTACGCACATGGTCTGGCCTTAGTGCATTTATCTGTGTGTTGGTGGAGCAATTTGGAAAAAGATGGTGGCAAGCCATAGATTGAAATAATATACATACGACTTAATGAAGACTTTTGGAATATAACCTGGTATATGTGGATCTCAGAATCCCTCCCATTGAAATCAAATTTCAAAAGAGGCTATCAGCATTGTCAATTCGTTCAATTCGTTTAAAATATTTTTTTGTTGACAAAAACAACAAATCCAAATTCTCCAACAATTAATAACAACATTTGCCCCAAAAAACGATTAGTGAGCAGTAAATGAATATCAATCGCACAAATTGATAATTTAAAACAAATACTTTAAAGTCATGCAATCAAAAGAGTTGACAGATTTTGATTTCTATGCAAATTTCAATTCAAACGACTGCCCAATTTGATATGTAAATTTGACAACAATAACAAAAAACTATAGCAAAATGCATACATACATACATAACAATTGTATACAATCGTATTTAAAGCACATTGTACATAAATAAATAAAACAATTCCTAAATAAGTCACATTGAAACGCCTTAAAAATCATACAACACGATTACTTTTTGATGAAAATGTATAAAATTCAATTTGATATCGGTCGACACGAATTTTGCATAATTGCTATGAAAAATAACACAAAATAAATTACAGTTAAAAACAAGTAAGGAAGGCTAAGTTCGGGTGTAACCGAACATTACATACTCAGTTGAGAGCTATGGAGACAAAATAAGGAAAATCACCATGTAGGAAAATGAACCTAGGGTAACCCTGGAATGTGGTTGTATGACATGTGTATCAAATGGAAGGTATTAAAGAGTATTTTAAGAGAGAGTAGGCCATAGTTCTATGGATGGACGCCCATTTAGGGATATCGCCATAAAGGTGGACCAGGGCTGACTCTAGAATATGTTTGTACGATATGGGTATCAAATGAAAGCTGTTAATGAGTATTTTGAAAAGGAGTGGTCCTTAGTTCCATAGGTGGACGCCGTTTCGAGATATCGCCATAAGGTGGACCAGGGGTGTCTCTAGATGTTTGTACGATATGGGAATCAAATGAAAGGTGTTACTGAGCATTTTAAGAGGGAGTGGGCATTAGGTCTATAGGTGGACGCCTTTTCGAAATGTCGCCATTAGGGTGGGCCAGGGGTGACTCTAGAATGTGTTGTATGATATGGGTATCAAATGAAAGATGGTAATGAGATTTTAAAAGGGAGTAATCCTTAGTTCTATAGGTGGACGCCTTTTCGAGATATCGCCATAAAGGTGGACCAAGGGTGACTCTAGAATGTTTGTACGATATGGGTATCAAACGAAAGGTGTTACTGAGCATTTTAAGAGGGAGTGGGCATTAGGTCTATAGGTGGACGCCTTTTCGAGATATCGTCATTAGGGTGGGCCAGGGGTGACTCTAGAATGTGTTTGTACGATATGGGTATCAAACGAAAGGTGTTACTGAGCATTTTAAGAGGGAGTGGGCATTAGGTCTATAGGTGGACGCCTTTTCGAGATATCGCCATTAGGGTGGCCAGGGGTGACTCTAGAATGTTTGTACGATATGGGTATCAAACGAAAGGTGTTTACTGAGCATTTTAAGAGGGAGTGGGCATTAGGTCTATGAGGTGGACGCCTTTTTCGAGATATCGCCATTAGGGTGGGCCAGGGTGACTCTAGAATGTGTTTGTACGATATGGGTATCAAACGAAAGGTGGTACTGAGCATTTTAAAAGGGAGTGATCCTTAGGTCCTATAGGTGGACGCCTTTTCGAGATATCGCCATAAGGGTGGGCCAGGGTGACTCTAGAATGTTTGTACGATATGGGTATCAAACGAAAGGTGTTACTGAGCATTTTAAGAGGGAGTGGGCATTAGGTCTATAGGTGGACGCCTTTTCGAGATATCGCCATTAGGTGGCCAGGGGTGACTCTAGAATGTTTGTACGATATGGGTATCAAACGAAAGGTGGTACTGAGCATTTTAAGAGGGAGTGGGCATTAGGTCTATAGGTGGACGCCTTTTCGAGATATCGCCATTGAGGTGGCCAGGGTGACTCTAGAATGTGTTTGTACGATATGGGTATCAAATGAAGGTGTTACTGAGTCATTTTAAGAGGGAGTGGGCATTAGGTCTATAGTGGACGCCTTTTCGAGATATCGCCATTAGGTGGGCCAGTGTGACTCTAGAATGTGTTTGTACGATATGTATCAAACGAAAGGTGTTACTGAGCATTTTTAGAGGGAGTGGGCATTAGGTCTATAGGTGTACCTCCTTTTCGAGATATCCGCCATAGGGTGGGCCAGGGTGACTCTAGAATTGTTTTGTACGATATGTATCAACGAAGGTTTACTGACATTTTAAGAGGGAGTGGGCATTAGGTCTATAGGTGGACGCCTTCTCGAGATATCGCCATTAGGGTGGCCAGGGGTGACTCTAGAAATGTTTGTACGTATGGGGTATCAAACGACAAGTGTGTTACTGAGCATTGTAAGAGGGAGTGGGCATTAGGTCTATAAGTGGACGCCTTTTCGTAGATATCGCCATTAGTGGGCAGAGGGGTGACTCTAGAAGTGTGATGACGATATATGATATCAAATTAAACGGTATTAATGAGGTTTTACAGCGAGTGGCCCGTAGATGTACTGTGAGGCGTTATCTCGACAGAGATATGGACCAAAATGTGGACGAGGTGGATCCAGAAAATCATCTGGTCGGTGTACATGCTAATTTATTAATATATGCAATACCACTAACATAATTCCTGCCAAGATTCCAAGGCTGTTGATTCGCCTTGTAGAACTTTTTCATTTTCCTTCTACTTAATTGGTAGGTGTCACACCATTTACAAGTTTTTTTTCCATAGTTATATTTTTGCGTCAATAAAAAAAAAAAAAAA
>JARSSU010045240.1:0-51085 GCA_029619165.1 Eurosta solidaginis | reverse complement strand
TAACATTTAAGTATAAAACCATGAAGATACAAGGTAAACTATTGTTATATAAAATACCCTGAGGAGTTACACAGTAGAATGACATTTTTACTTCAAAGAATTCGTTGCTGGTTGTCGGGCATAATTTGATTATTAGAAATTGTATGTGTGAATGATGATATATCAAAATATAAATATATTTAGATACAATTTATGTAAAAGCGTTGAGTCACGATGGAAAGGAATTTTGATTATGAGGAGCGGCCGAGCATTTCTCTCACAATATGTCGTTATTCTTTAGAACGAATCGTACAAAACGTGAAGAAAATGCATAAAAATATTTTATCGACTATGACATACATACATATTGCACGTATTATATAGAGTACCTGAGAACCTGCTCGCTCATGTGGCGTATCCACGAGGAGGTTTCGGGTCCGGACCAAACGTGGACCCGTACCCTAGATGTGTTTATCGAATATGGATATAAATGAGCTGTTGATGAGTGCTTTACTAGGGGTAATTTTGCATGCCCCTGGGTGACTAGGTCTCGAATATAGGCCAAAACGTGGGCGCGGTACCACTAGAGTGTGGTGTATTATGGATATCAAATGAACGCTGTTGCTGAGAGCTTTAAAGTAATTTTCTTGTGATATTGCGATTTAGTCGCATCAACTTGGCAAAACTGAGAGGCGACTGGGACTGGGATCGGACTGGGACTGGGACTGAGACTGAGACTTGGAGTGGGACGGGACTGAGACTCGGATGGGACTGAACAAAATACATACCATGGAACTGGCAATGCGAGATGAAGAAGAGTGAGACAACTGGAGAGATGAAAAAGAGAGAAGAGAAGGAGACTCGGAAAGAGATAGAATGCGACAAAGATGGAGATGATGAAGCGACGGAGGGAGAGTGAATAAAAGATAGGAAAAGTGTAACGGTGGAGGCAGATTTAGACGGAAAAGCTTATTAGAATGTATGCAGGTATAGACCAATTAGGCAGAACAATGTCTGCCGGTCTGCTAGTTCCAAGAGCAGGCATACATTCAACATTAGTAAATTTCGGTTCTCTCTGAAAATTCTGCTAGAATTTCGTCCTCGTGAGTTCATATGGGTATGGATTTTTTAAAGAAGCAAAACCATTTAGTCGTTCCTGTCCCATCGTATTCTCAGGTAATTTTGACCTCTCCTTAGTCGAAAACGATCGGTTCTGGAGTTGCTGTAGTTACAGGTAGTACTGCCAAGATTCGCAAAATTGTATCGACATTCTTGAATGGACTTGCTTGATGACCTGAAAAATATCGTCAGATCGGTGTTTGCACAATTTTGACTCGATCCGAGAAAGGACCTACTGAAGCATCAAAAACTCGATTGGTTGATCATGATTGATTACGGAAGTCTTTTACTGAATAATCATGAGGCGCAATCAGAAATTATAACATCGCTATTATTTAACAATATATTAATACATAGAAAAGATTCTTACATGGGTTTGATGGTACACTCAGCACCTTCCACGAGCGTGCGGTGTAGATTTCACTGTTGCTAGTAGGGGCTTTCTCGGATCGCGTCATATATAAACTTTTACATGTAGATTTTTGATACGAAAACACTCGCCATAAGCATCAAGCGCATTTTGGATGTTTTGGCCATGGATTCGGTGTCTCCACATCTTGACTTCAGATAGAAAATTTCAATGAACATCCAAGACATCTTCATAAATGTGTAGTAGGTCAGCGCATTTCTTTTTCTAAAATTCTAAATTGGCTCAATTGCACTGCTTTGCCGACATTTCCAGTGATTTAGGTTTTTGTGTATTTAGGTAGCAATTTAGGTCAACTCGCACACGGCCTATATTCAATTGCAATTTTTCTCAATGACACTTAAAGAAATTGACACTTGTCAGGCTTATCTAGAAAGTTTTGAGAATATTCTGACAGGCTGCCATGGATCCTTTTGGCGCAGTATTGATATTTAGACTTGTTACATTTGTGATAGTATTGTGTATGCCGGTAACGATTTGAATATCTATGATGAGTAGAATATGCTGTTGATAGGTTAATCAACTCGATTTGAGTTAAAGAAGTAAGTTTCTAACTACTTTACCTCCCTGACTACACCTTCAAATTTTTGCTCATGTCATCTCTTTAACCTTTTTTTTGATCTTGGTTAGTTGTTCTATACGGTAGCTCATAATTTTCCGTTTAATATATAAATTTTGAGTTATAGACCCCCGATATCTTCACTAATATAGACATCCATTTGTTGAATACATTTAAAAATTCTATTATACATACAATTTACTAATTAAAATTATACAAGTAAGGACGCGGACCACTTGTGCTGTGCCGAAGACTTCATACCTTTCATGAATGGGGCTGAACATAATCTTATCACGTTCATAATACTCCAAATAAGCGATGTATAAGATAAGAAATATAAGTGAACAGATGTACATACCTAAAAAATTATAGATAATATAAAATAAACAAGTAAGGAAGGTTAAGTTCGGTGTAACCGAACATGTACTACTCAGCTGATGACCGGTGGTGACAACATAAGCGGAAATAACCATGTAGGAAATGAGACCGAGAGAAACCCTGAATGTGTTTGTATGACATGGGTATCAAATGGAGGTATTAAGAGTATTTTATGATAGGAGTGGGCCATAGTTCTATAGGTGGACGCCATTTCGGGAATCGCGACAAAGGTGACCAGACGTGACTCTAGATGTGTTATACGATATGGGTATCAAATGAAAGTGTAAATAAATATTTTTAAAAGGGAGTGGGCCTTAGTTAATAGGTGGACGCATTTCGAGATATCGTCATAAGGTGACCAGGTGACTCTAGATGTGTTGTACATATGGGTATCAAAAGAAAGGTGTTAATGAGTATTTTAAAAGGGAGTAGGCCTAGTTCATAGTGGACGCCGTTTCGACGATATCGCCACAATGTGGACCAGGGGTGACCCTAGAATTTGTTTGTACAATAGGGTATCAACGAAAGGTGTAATGAGTATTTTAAAAGGGAGAATCCTTAGTCATAGGTGGACGCCGTTCTCGAGATATCGACATAAAGGTGGAGCTGGGGTGACCCTAGAATTTGTTTGTACACAATATGGCATCAAACGAAAGGTGTTAATGAGTATTTTAAAAGGGAGTATGCCTTAGTTCCATAGGTGGACGCCGTTTCGACATATCGCCACAAAGGTGGACCAGGGGTGACCCTAGAATTTGTTTGTACACTATGGGCATCAAACGAAAGGTGTTAATGAGTATTTAAAAGGGAGTGGGCCTTAGTTCTATAGGTGGACGCCGTTTCGAAATATCGCCATAAAGGTGGACCAGGGGTGACCCTAGAATTTGTTTGTACAATATGGGTATCAAAGAAGGTGTTAATGAGTATTTTAAAAGGGAGTAATCCTTAGCTCCATAGGTGGACGCCGTTTCGAGATATCGCCATAAAGGTGGAGCTGGGGTGACCCTAGAATTTGTTTGTACAATATGGGTATCAAAAGAAAGGTGTTAATGAGTATTTAAAAGGGAGTAATCCTTAGCTCCATAGGTGGACGCCGTTCGAGATATCGCCATAAAGGTGGAGCTGGGTGACCCTAGAATTTGTTTGTACAATATGGGCATCAAACGAAAGGTGTTAATGAGTATTTTAAAAGGGAGTAGGCCTTAGTTCCATAGGTGGACGCCGTTTCGACATATCGCCACAAAGGTGGACCAGGGGTGACCCTAGAATGTGTTTGTACAATATGGGTATCAAAAGAAAGGTGTTAATGAGTATTTTTAAAAGGGAGTAGGCCTTAGTTCCATAGGTGGACGCCGTTTCGACATATCGCCACAAGGTGGACCAGGGGTGACCCTAGAATTTGTTTGTACAATATGGGTATCAAAAGAAAGGTGTTAATGAGTATTTTAAAGGGAGTAATCCTTAGCTCCATAGGTGGACGCCGTTTCGAGATATCGCCATAAAGGTGGAGCTGGGGTGACCCTAGAATTTGTTTGTACAATATGGGCATCAAACGAAAGGTGTTAATGAGTATTTTAAAAGGGAGTAGGCCTTAGTTCCATAGGTGGACGCCGTTTCGACATATCGCCACAAAGGTGGACCAGGGGTGACCCTAGAATTTGTTTGTACACTATGGGCATCAACGAAAGGTGTTAATGAGTATTTTAAAAGGGAGTGGGCCTTAGTTCTATAGGTGGACGCCGTTCGAAATATCGCCATAAAGGTGGACCAGGGTGACCCTAGAATTTGTTTGTACAATATGGGTATCAAAAGAAAGGTGTTAATGAGTATTTTAAAGGGAGTGGGCCTTAGTTCTATAGGTGGACGCCGTTTCGAGACATCGCCATAAAGGGTGGGCCCCAGGGGTGACTCTAGAATGAGTTTGTACGATATGGGTATCAAATAAGGTATTAATGAGAGTTTTAAAAGGGAGTGGTGTGAAGGCGTTTTCCAGATATCGCCCAAATGTGGACAAGGGTGACCCAGAACATCATCTGTGGATACCGCTAATTTATTTATATATGTAATACTGCCAAGATTTTAAGGGTTTTTTATTTCGCACTGCAGAACTTTTCATTTTCTTCTACTTAATATGGTAGGTGTCACAACCATTTTATAAAGTTTTTTCTAAAGTTATATTTCGCGTCAATAAAACAATCCAATTACCTACCATGTTTCACCCCCCTTTTTCGTATTGGTATAGAATTATGGCATTTTTTTCATTTTTCGTAATTTCGATATCGAAAAAGTGGGCGTGGTCATGGTCGGATTTCGTTCATTTTTCATACCAAGATAAAGTGAGTTCAAGTAAGCACGTGAACTAAGTTCATTAAAGATATGTCGATTTTTGCTCAAGTTATCGTGTTAACGGCCATGCGGAAGGACAGACGGACGACTGTGTATAAAAACTGGGCGTGGCATCAACCGATTTCGCCCATTTTCACAGAAAACAGTTAATGTCATAAATCTATGCCCCTACCAACTTCAAAAGGATTGGTTAATTTTGTTCGACTTATGGCGTTAAAAGTATCCTAGACAAATTAAATGAAAAGGGCGTAGCCACGCCCATTTTGAAATTTTCTGTTATTTTTGTATTTTGTTGCACCATATCATTACTGGAGTTGAATGTTGACATAATTTACTTATATACTGTAAAGATATTAAATTTTTTGTTAAAATTTTACTTTAAAAAATTTTTTTTAAAAGTGGGCGTGGTCCTTCTCCGATTTTGCTAATTTTTATTAAGCGTACATACAGTAATAGGAGTAACGTTTCTGCCAAATTTTTATCATGATATCTTCAACGACTGTCAAATTACAGCTTGCAAAATTTTAATTACCTTCTTTTAAAAGTGGGCGGTGCCACGCCCATTGTCCAAATTTACTAATTTTCTATTCTGCATCATAAGTTCAACTCACCTACCAAGTTTCGTCGCTTTAGCTGTCTTTGTAATGAATATCGCACTTTTTCGGTTTTTCGAAATTTTCGATATCGAAAAAGTGGGCGTGGTTATAGTCCGATATCGTTCATTTTAAATAGCGATCTGAGATGAGTACTCAGGAACCTACTTACACAAATTTCATCAAGATACCTCAAAATGTACTCAAGTTATCGTGTTAACGGGCGGACGGACGGACGGACATGGCTCAATCAAATTTTTTTTCGATCCTGATTATTTTGATATATGGAAGTCTATATCTATCTCGATTCCTTTATATATGTACAACCAACCGTTATCCAATCAAATTAATATACTTGTGAGCTCTGCCCAACTGAGTATAAAATGGCAAAAATCCCGTTATCTGAACGATCGGTTGTATGGGATATATATTATATCCGATCGAAATGATTTTTACAGAAAATCTTCTACGATATATTAGAATATATATTACCAGTTTAACGTTTTTTGATTGGAATTGCCAAAAATCTTTCTATCTGAACGATCGGTTGTATGGGATATATACTATATAGCTCCGATCAAAGTGATTTTTTCAGAAAATCTTCTATGATATATTAAAATATAGATCACCCAGTTTCACGTTTATACTTTCTAAATTGCGGCAGGAATGACCAAAATCGTCTTATTTGAACGATCGGTTGTATGGAGATATATGTTATAGTGGTCCGATCCTACCGGATCCGACAAATGTCTTTTCATTGAGATATCTCAAAATTTGAGGGACTAGTTTGCGTTCAAACAGACAGACGGACGGACAGACGACGGGCGGACGGACGGACATGGCTATATCAACTCAGTTCGTCGCCCTGATCAATTCGGTATACTTAACGGTGAGTCTATCTTCTATATTTCTCAACGTTACAAACATCGACCAAAGTTAATATACCATTTCATGTTCTTGAAAGGTATAATTATCTTCCATTTACCCCATTATCCACAATGGCACACTTCTGTGCGTTTGTGGAGTTATATTGGTAGTTTTTGGCATAGACTGTGCGAGCTAATAATCCCAGATCTATTCTTCATGGGATTTAGCTCGGGCAAACAAGCTGGCCAATCCAAAATGTTAACTCCATTTTCAGAAGTTTTTTTTGTCTCGCGACTATTCTACCAGTCCGGAACTATCGAAATGCATTGCCGGGGCTGACGTAGAGACCGATGAATGACTGAGCAATGCTAACATAAACTTTTTATCCGGTTGAGACTACCGATTTTTCCGGTTGACTTAAGTAGGATATAAAACAAATCGCTAGGCGCTACCACTGGTTAAGTCGGCCATTAGCGGTTTAGGCGGATTAGAATATACCCACGGTACGTATGCATGTCGTAAGAGGCGACTAAAATACCAAATTGAGGTATTGTGAAGCGCAACCCTCAAGGGGTTGCCAGCGCAATATATAGCTTCTCCAATCAATTGTCAACCTCACCTACCCGTGGCGAATCCTGTTTCATTAACAGCCGAGGCTCTGGCGACTCCAAGTTATTCATGGAACTTGGGTTGTGAAGGGCGGGATGGCCTAGAAGGTTTAATATGGTCATATAAATCATTCCTGATATGGTCTAGCTAGTACCTTAATGGTGCTTTGTTACCGGAACGTACGGAATCTATATCCGGCAAAGGACCATCAACATCGATAACACTCCCCAAAGCCTTCGGGGAGGGTCTTTATAGTAAATACAACAACAACTGGTAAAGTCAAAATGCCTCTCTGGATGCGCCCATGGCTTTTGGTATAATATAGTTAACATGGTTGACAGAAGTGAATTAAAAGTTCAAAATTACACCAAGATCGTTAACCGAAGCAAGAGCTATACTTGAGATATAGAATGTTTGCCGAAAGTGTACTCATAGATTAAGAAAACGTCATATGACAAGATTTACTAAGATGTAGTCGCAGATTATTATTAACTGGGCTTTTGTTGTTAGAGGGTATTGAACAGAAGCCGACGATATGTCTGGTTGAAATGTAAAGTATTTTGTTTGCCTTCCATAATCTAACATCACTGAATGAAAACTTGAAAATATTATACTAAACAATTTAAACAATTACTGATTGGACATAAAGTGTAAATAGCGATCTCACATTCGTTCGCGCCATTATCGCATATACCAATATTTAATAACAAATAATATTTATGTATGTATAGTATATTTTATTCTCACAACATTTGCTACACCTTTTTTAATGTACATACATACATATGTAGGTATGTAGGTATGCAAGTGTAGTGTGTGTGTGTGTGTGTATGTATTCCCAACATTTTTACTCGTATTGGTAGGTAACAGAATTTCAGCACAAGTTTGCTTATCGATTGTGAAAATCTTCATTTGTAAACGATAATGTAAAAAGCATTTATAATTACACTAATAAATATTGATCAGATTGCTGTGAACTAAGAAAGAAGAAGCAGAAGAATAAAGAAAAACCAAATAAAATAGCAACAAAAACAACAACAAATAAATATCGTTAACTGAAGAAGAGTGACGTGATGATAAATAAAACAAGTAAGGAAGGCTAAGTTCGGGTGTAACCGAACATTACATACTCAGTTGAGAGCTGTGGAGACAAAGTAAGGGGAAATCACCATGTAGGAAAATGAACCTAGAGTAACCCTGGAATGTGTTTGTATGACATGTATATCAAATGGAACGTATAAAGAGTATTTTAAGAGGGAGTCGACCATAGTTCTATGGGTGGACGCGATTCAGGGATATCGCCATAAAGGTGGACCAGGGCTGACTCTAGAATTTGTTTGTACGACATGGGTATCAAATGAAAGGTGTTCATGAGTATTTTAAAAGGGCGTGGTGGTAGTTGTATATGTGAAGGCGTTTTCGGGATATCGAACAAAATGTGGACCAGGGTGACCCAGAACATCATCTTTCGGGTATCGCTAATTTATTTATATATATAATACCACGAACAGTATTCCTGCCAAGATTTCAAGGGTTTTTTATTTCGCCCTGCAGAACTTTTCATTTCATTCTACTTAATATGGTAGGTGTCACACCCATTGTACAAAGTTTTTTTCTAAAGTTATATTTTGCGTCAATAAACCAATCCAATTACCACGTTTCATCCCTTTTTTCGTATTTAGTATAGAATTATGGCATTTTTTCATTTTTCGTAATTTCGATATCGAAAAAGTGGGCGTGGTCATACTCGGATTTCGCCCATTTCCTACACCAATACAAAGTGAGTTCAGATAAGTACGTTAACTGAGTTTAGTAAAGATATATCGATTTTTGCTCAAGTTATCGTGTTAACGGCCGAGCGGAAGGAAAGACCGAAGACTGTGTATAAAAACTGGGCGTCGCTTCAACCGATTTCGCCCTTTTTCACAGAAAACAGTTATCGTCCAAAATCTAAGACCCTACCAAATTTCACAAGGATTGGTAAATTTTTGTCGACTTATGGCATTAAAAGTATCCTAGACAAATTAAATGAAAAAGGGCGGAGCCACGCCCGTTTTGAAATTTTATTTTATTTTTGTATTTTATTGCACAATATCATTACTGGACTCGAATGTTGACATAATTTACTTATATACTGTAGATATTATATTTTTGTTAAAATTTGATTTAAAAAAAAATTGTTTAAAGTGAGCGTGGTCGTTCTTTGATTTTGCAAATTTTTATTAAGCATACATATAGTAATAGGAGTAACGCTCCTGCCAAATTGCATGATGATATCTTCAACGACTGCCAAATTACAGCTTGCAAAACTTTTAAATTACCTTCTTTTAAAAGTGGGCGGTGCCACGCCCATTGTCCAAAATTTTACTACTTTTCTATTCTGCGTCATCAGTTCAACTCACCTACCAAGTTTCATCGCTTTATCCCGTCTTTGGTAATGAATTATCGCACTTTTTCGGTTTTTCGAAATTTTCGATATCGAAAAAGTGGGCGTGGTTATAGTCCGATGTCGTTCATTTTAAATAGCGATCTGAGATGAGTACCCAGGAACCTACATACCAAATTTCATAAATATACCTCAAAATTTACTCAAGTTATCGCGTTAACGGACAGAGGGACGGACGGACGGACATGGCTCAATAAATTTTTTTTCGATACTGATGATTTCGATATATGGAAGTCTATATCTATCTCGATTCCTTTATACCTGTACAACCAACCGTTATCCAATCAAAGTTAATATACTCTGTGAGCTCTGCTCAACTGAGTATAATTAAGGACAGAAGTTACTCACTTGCTGCAACGGCAATAACAACAATAATAACAACAAAAAGCTACGCATCATCAACTTTGTCACTTTGTTATTGCTACCAAATTATGACAGAGAACGCCAAGATAAAACAACAACAACAACCAAGTTCCTTACTTGTTTTGTGTCTTCATCTGGAACACAATCATGATCAGATATGACTCAAGTTATTTGTTGAGCCCAAAAAATTAAAAGTCATATTACAACAACAACAACAACGCCAACACGTTCCTGCAACAAACCATAAAAACGCTCGTTATCGAAGAAAGACATCGTGTTAAAACGCGAAAGCTTGTTGAAAGCATAAAAAACGAACACGTCACAGCTGGTGGTGTTAAACGTCTAACCATCGATCAGAGCAGCCCAGGCCCATCCGTCCATGCATTCTATCCGTCCATCCATACACTTCGGTGATCACTTGTCATCCGCAAATGATGAACGACTTTCGTTAAAAACTGTTTTTAGATTGCTTTAATAATAACAAATAAAAAGCAATAACAACAGTAATTACAACAATAACAACATCAAATCAAACAAAATACCTGTAAAGATAGTTGCCAACATACCAACAACATACTCACAACATATTCTTAACACAACCAACAACATTTCACAAGTTGCTACTCGCATTCGTACCAATATGGAGGTGACAATGACGATGATTTGGTACTGCAATGAACCAATGCCGCCTATTTCTTACATATTGAGGCTATACTACAAAGGACTTGAAAACATATTTGGTACCAACTAAGGCGTGAGCATTTATGAAATTGATATACATATATTTAAGTATACAAACTTTAGCTGATATGAAGTCTGCTGTTAACGAAATTAATTATGCCATGATAAAATAATTTCCTTGTTTTTTGTTCGTGACGGGTGTAGTCACTATACAGCAGCATATTGCAGAAACAATGCACATAGTAGAGTTGAGGGAAGGGGTATAGACGAGTTATCGATTTGTTATCGAAGTGTTGTGAATATGATATCGATAACAAAAGTTGTCCATGAGCTATTGATTTTTCATTGACGAGATCTCGGTTTACTTTCGAAAAATAAAAATTTATCGATCTTGTAATCGAAAAGTTGCCGATATACTATACAAAAGTTATCGATTTTTGTTGCTTTAGCAATTTGTTATTGGCTTGCAATCGATTTGTGATCGGAAAGCTAGAAATTTATTAACGAAAACGTTTCGATTATTTTTCAAAAAGTTATCGATATATCATCAAAAAGTTATCGATTTATTCTCAAAAAGTAATAGGCTTGTTATAGAAAACGTATAGATTTCTTATCGGATTTTTAACAATTTGTTAGTCGAGAGCTATTCATTTGTAAACGACGACCAACAAGGTAAGGCCTTGGTTAAAAGCGAAAACATTTTTGATAGTTGTGAGTGCGCTCAGCGATTGCGGGCTGGCGGTACATTTGTTCATCGAACCACTTGACTTCTCTAACGAACTTAAGTATAAGTGAAAGATCTACGTTCCCAACCTCTGTCAGATTGTCAGAGAACCGTGCACCCAGAAATCTGAGTGGTTTTGTTTGCAATTGTGGGCATCGGCAGAGAAAGTGATGAATTGACTCCTTTTCATACAGACTGATTTTTCCAGAGGATGCTCTTTGTTATCGGAGCACTGATGTAATAGCGCAATGACCTGTGTAGACGCCCGTAAGTACTTCCACTGCAGATTTATTGGGTTTGAGTAGAAAGCTAATTCCTTTCTTATCCATGGCCATAATCAAGTTGACACCTCGCAATCATACCATTTGGTCCTCAACAAGTCCGTTACCAGTTTCCTTATTCACCTCGCTTATGTCAGTTTCGGAACCTTTTTTGGTCATCTGATCTCCTGTGCCCCGGGAACAAGCAAAGTGAGACATTTAGGTGCCGTATGGACGCTAGTGATTCCTGATTGACCTGCAGATGTTTGACCTGCGATTATTTATCGAAAAGTTTTCGACATATTCTTAAAATTAGTTATCGATTTATTCTCAAACAGTTATAGGCTTGTTATCGAAAAGTTGTTAATTTTTTATCGGATTTATAACAATTTGTTAACGCGCACAGGCTAGTACGATAAAAAAGCGTGCGTGGGAATTTTCCTCACTAATACTTGAAAATATTTTTTGTCAATTGTGAGTGCCCACAGTGAGTGAAGGATAACGGCATATTAGGCCCACGAAATGACTTCCAAGTGATGCTCGACGAACCATTTGATTTCTCTGATGAGCTTACATAAGTATAATTGAAAGATCCCAACCTCTGACAGACATACCCATAGAGGCAGCGTCTTTGTCATCGTACCATTTCTCCCTTTGACCTCGCTACAATCTTTTAGGGTCCTCATCGGCGGTGAGTAGAATGTGAAAAATAAACAGCCAATGCTCGCTTACATCGTGTGGGTCGGTCATATGCGGGAGGGAGGCGAGTATCTCTTACTGAGGATACTGTCAAAATGCTGAGACTCAATACAGAATTAATTCAATACTTCGACTTTATATTATTATTATTACTAAACCTCGATGCACTGCGACCTTATTTAGATACATTGTGCTTGACCTTTCATTACTGTAAGTGGAGGCTTTTAATGTATTTAAGCACCTTTCAGGCTTTTTACTTCATGTCACGAAGAGTCACGCCACCTAGATGGGAGGGGCTCTACCTTGCCAGTGCGACGCATTCGCAGAGAATGTCAACCAACGCTTCATCCTTCAGCTCGCAAAAGCGACAGATTTGTGTATCAGATAGATTCAACTCACTTAGGTGATATCGTAGACTTCAGCGTCCAGTATAGTACCCAGTGAGTGTTCGTAGGTGCTTTCTGATTAGATTTGTCAATTTGAATAATACTTTCGTTGCAGGGAGTATAAACAACTTTGCCTGTGTTTGTCCTGTTCAATTAATCCAGTTTTCTCTGAACTAGTTTGTTCTTAGTTACTTAAAGCTTCCCTATGAGTCCACAGAAGGATTCTGGACCATAGAAAGCCGCTATAGCACCCTGATTGGCTGGATAGTCTGCCTTTTCATTATCTCTGATGCCGGGTAACCCATCCTAACAGAACCTTGTTTCTGGCTCCCAGGTCATTAAGGACTCCAATGCAATCATCCACTATATTAAAAGAAACTGTGTAAGACTAGAAAACACAAAGGGCTGCCTGGCTGTCTGATATAATGAGTATACTCTTCGAGGATAAGCCTCTTCCCAGACATTCTCTATCGCAAAAGTAGTAGGGCAGTACCGTATTGGTATCGATTTCTTCAAGTTCGACATGCCGCCGCTTGGCTAGGCAGTCTACCTGTACATTACCTTCATGTACCTAATGCCCGGAATTCCTCTGAACAAAACCTTACTTCCGGCTCCCTGATCATTTAGAACTCCACTAGCTAAATAGTATTTGTGTAAGACTCGAAAACACGTAAGGCTTCTTGGCTGTCTGATAAAATTAGTATACTCTTAGAGCCTCTTCCCAGACATTCTCTACCGCAAACGTCTGTTGCGGGGATTGCTGCCTGAAAAATAGGGGTCAGCATCTTATTGGTTTTGAGTTCTTGAAGTTCATCCCATATACTTTATATAACTATAACCAATACCTCCAGGCACATTAATTTAAGCCGTAGTGTCCAATTTGCATTGAAAGAGTCAGAATGGGTTGAACTGGCCGGTCAATTAAGACCTCACATCTACTGAATATGTCCATAGTGTTACCAGAATTTGTTTGACTACCCAAAATGGAGAACCCGAATCAGGTGACAGGACTAATGTTACAGAATAATTCCGTCCTCTTAGCAAATACTCGCAGTTTTTTTGGGATTTATTGCTGCCTCGAGATTTGGCAACTCTGCCGCCCCTAATAGCTGGAGCTTTGACCTGACGAGCGCAGGACATGAACACAGAACTCATTCAATCGTTTCTTCTTGTAGCTCGCACTTTCTATATCTGCTGTTACTAATGAAGCCTAACTTATAAGCATGTGATGCTAGAAGGCAGTTTCCAGTTAGTAAGCCTGTTTGTGAGTCTCATATCCTAAGCTTTGCACATGATCTTAGAAATTTTGCATCCCCGCGCTTTTTTCCACGCCTATCCTGCTTGATGGATCATATGCAACTCCGTGTTCTTTTGATTTCTTCCAAACGGATTGGTATGTCTATTGTCGTTTCAGCGTTTATTAAAAGAGCTGGCTGCTAGATACCTAATTTCAACAAAACTGGTTAGCAAAAACTGTCCGGATCTAATTATCCAGCCCGGTATGATGTCCTCACTCCACTGTGTATCCGGCTTACACTATAGGTTCACGAAATAGTACAGTTAGTTACTGTGAGGTGAGATCTCCACATATCTATCATTAGATAGTTCCGACAGCAAGGTGAATATCCAGATATTTTTCAATTGTCACATTGCCTAAATATTCACTCGACTAGTAAATGTGACTCTGGGCATCCTTCACATCAGAACCCCTTTGACTTTATCCCTTCATATAAGCGCAAGCTCATCTAATATTTATGATGCGAAAGCCTCATAAAAATAGAGGGTTTGGTTTGAAATTATTGCAACAAATAACACATATGACCACTTTCTTACAAATTAATATTTCAAATAGCAAAACAAACAACAAAACCTCGTATAGCTAGACCATACCGGCATTTAGCGCGTCCAATGGCAGAAACACCGCGTAACCCTTTTTTGTTTGTAGCATACTTTTAGGGGTTGGAAGTGACTTAAATTACGACATTGAATCGAAGAAAAAAAGGACAAATGAAATAAATTACCAACACTAAAAGAACAACTGTTCAAATAATGAGGCAAGATTTGACAAAATAAAAAACAACAACAACAAAGAGACTGTTGTATTATTGAAAACCTGAAAGAAGGTGAAAAAATTAAAATTTATATGCAACATTTAGAGAAGCGTTGATAAGCGTTTCATAGTAATGTTTGTCAAATGAATAAGGGAGTGTGTGTGTGGTGTGTGTGAGTGCGATTCCTGGGTGTTGGCGCTTACTTAATAAGCAGGGCGTGTTTTATATAAAAGCGAGGTGTTACAAGTTCGTTCACAATCAAGGATTACGCTGATGAAGATATGCCTGCTGAGTACTACACGCTTAAGTTCATGTTGTATGTTTGTATGCGTGTAGTTGGGCGTGTGTGAGTAATAGTAATGTTAGTGCAACAAAATTATGCAAATTAATGTAATTTATAAGCAATGTCAATGTTATATCTGGAAATGTGTTTTTATTTTGTCTAATTTTATGTACTCGAATGTGTCAAGGTGCCAAATTAATTCGTTCATGTGGTGAGCGAATACTATCGCTCAGCATGTTGCACACAGTCAGAGTCCTTGTATGTGAATAGCAAACACTTCAAAAGACTAACTACTAAGAGAAACCAGGAGTAACCGGTGTATGCTGATTGAAGTGAGAACTATATACCCAGTAGGGAGCTTGAGTAGTAATTCATTACTTAAAAAGGGAAAAAACGGCGGAACGTCAGCACTTGGTGACAAAGTCTCTGTCCCACCATGAATCCGACACCGAAACTGCACTTATTTATACAGCCAACCCAGTAGATGTTAAAATTTTGTAATCTTCTTTCTTCCTTGCTTCGTCCATTGCATTTCTTGGATGGCGGTGATGTCGGATTTTGCTTTGACGAGAACATCAACTAGCCGGACATCTGCACCGACCTCATTTAAGAAAATACATTCCAGGTGCGCACTGAAATCATGTCTTTAAAGTTTGCATGGTCGTCAGCTAAGCTACTTCTTATCCGAGAATTTTTTGGTTTTTTTTTATTGGAGTGTGGTTTGACGTGGCGAGTCCCAAGCACTGCGCACAACGCGATGAGCCGGGATGAAAAAAATATTTGCACATTTAAATAGCGAGCCGCTTGATTCAGTACAGACCGTTTGCCCTTTTACCAAGTATGTCAGAGTGGCCTAGCCAAATTGCCACCTTCTCACATTATCTCACCACTAAACGATGTTCAGTGGCTACCCAGAGGATACTTGGCGACCGGAAGAAGTAATCTGCTTGACCGCATGCAAAAGTATTGCTCTGGCCATTCCCAGCTGAATTGCGGTTAGAAGCTTTCCCCACTTGCGTGCACTTCCATACATACGGCTCCACACTCTAGCACCAGCAATTTTCACAACCCTAATCATTACCACTACATATCCACCACAACTGGCATGTATTTCATTCCATACATCCTCAAGTGCGTAAACTTCTCGAATGTTTTATCATAACTTATATTTAATTTTATTTTATTCGGCGCACAAAGTGAAAAAGTGATCTGTACTTTTGACTAGACCCATGTGTTTGGCTGATATGAATAATTATTGAATATACTTATATATATGTACTTTCAGAAAATCCAGCGTATGAGGGAAGGTTTCAAGACGGGACCATTATCATTACACACACAGAGTGTACCGAAGTTACGGGGGAAACATTTCTCTCACCCTTGCTCCAGGAAGGTGACACACTCGATACCTCCTATCTCTGACGTCCCCATATACGTTCTACTTATCGACTTTTACGAAGTAAGAAAGACAGCTTTGGCGATTTCCAATGACTTTTAAAAATTTACTAAAATTTTCGGCTAAGCGGATCTCACATTCGGGTTCAGCACGTCGAAATACCTTCCAGTACTTTTAAAAGCACGATTTAGTAAGTTCGGTTACTGACTATAAGGAGTGTAGGAGACCTTCGCTCTTTGAAAGACAACCAAATACACCTGGCGGAGTTGTGATTTCCATATTTAGCGCTTCATCGTTCCCTATTTCACAGTTTCACTTTTACGGCTGATCATACAACATTCACCCTTAACCCTCACCCGTCCAGCGGTTCGTACTTCACTATGAAGCTTCACCGTTCTACATCCACTTGTAATTTTAGCAACGGATCATTTACATACCGCCCCACCATTCCCGGTCCCATCATAGACCATTCACCGGTTCACCAACACAAGCTCCACCGTTCTACCCAATAGCCCTCGTCCATCCAAAATCCATCATTCGTCATCACCTTTCTACCGGCTCATCGTTCTCCCCTTTTATATTAACTCCTCCTCCTGTGTGTGTGTGTTAGTCAAATTAAATACTGTGCTGTTATTCAGAAGGGGTTTGTGGTTAACTTGCCTATGGATTGAGTGAGCGTTTCCTCAGCTTTCGATAAAACCCACCTCATAGCGGGAGAGGGTAAATTACTTAGATGCAGCCCTGTGTATGGGCATCGTAGTAGTGGATAGTAAAAAAGAAACTACTTCCACATGATTCTCCTCAATGAAATTCTTTAAGTTGGATGAGGCGGAAGTAGAGAGCTACAAATTCATTTTCTTAATCCCTTCCAATTCTTCCGTCGAGTCATTGAACTATTCTACCGGAGACGTCGTTCAGCTTCCGAGTATAAAATTCTTGGGACGTAGATCGGTTTCTTTGAAAAATCAAAAGATTTCTTTTAGCAGCAGTCCACGACATCAACGCACTTTTGGTAGCTTCCTTGTCGAGGGTTACTTTCTCGTAGTCAGTGTTAAACATTATCTTAATAAAGTTGGCTCCTACAAGTAATCAATACTGCGAAGTTATATTTCATCTGGGCGAGAGTGTAGGTATCTTTCTTATGCAACCTTAGGGCTCTTTTGAAATTTGTTTCTTTTTTTTTCCTTTTGTCCTCCTCAGGTTTTGAAATCTATGTGGATTTATTGATTAATAAGCGAGGAGATACTTATACTCATTGAGATAGCGCGAGAGGTGATGAGTGTCGATGAATATCGAACCTAGCTTTCATCAAACGAGAATGACGAAGTAAAAATAATAATATCCAGGCTCACAGAATAATCAAGAATGGGAAATTGGAGGATTGAAGAGTTGATAATTGAAGTGCCGTCTTCCCAATATAACCAATCGGCCATCCTGCCAACTGTACCAGTTGTGCCGGAAATTCGTGCTGGGATTAGCCGCAAGAGGAGTTCTACTTAAGACTAAGAGAATCCAACATGTGGAAATCAGCTCAGCACGGACACGCGACGATTCTCTACGATGTGACGAGGGGACAATTAGACGAAATAATAACCGACCTAACATCCAAAACCGGTTGGACTTCCAGTTTCAAAATATACGATATCCTCCAAGGGAGGAATAGGAAGAATGTCTAGAAAATGTCAGGGGCATTACAATCTACACCGACGGCTCGAAAAGTCTACAGTTACAGATCTATGCCATAGACAGAGCAGCAAAGCTGCTTCAAGATAGTATGGTCTCCGACACCGACGTAACAATATTTGTTGACAGCCAAGCCGCCTTAACGGCGTTAGAGTCCAACATGATAAAATCGGATATCGTGCGGAGGTGTAGAGCCTCGCTGGTTTCTATAAATATGATAACAGGACAACGGCCTTGCTATGGACCAAAAGGGTTTACTGCAAAGTCTCAAGGTTCCTATGGCCATGCTTGGATAGGGAAAGGCACCAGCTTCTTTCTCAAACTAAATAAATCCGCTCTGAGGGTATTTACGGGTGTCATCACAGGTCATTGTGATATGGCACCAATGCTCCGACGTTGGCGAGTACCAACCAGCTCCCTCCTTCTGCAGTCAGGATGAGGAGGAAGAGGAGTCGATCTACCACCTTCTCTGCCGATGTCCGGGGCTTCAAAGAAGAAGGCTCAAATTTCTGGGCCCACGTTTCTTCGAAAGCCTGGCAGAGGTTGCAAAGGCGGACGTCTCGCTTCTTCTTGGGTTCATCAGGGAAAGCAAGGGGTTCGTTGAGGACCACTAGGAGGTAATGGGGTTAAACGAATGTGCCGCCAACCTGCACTTACTGAGGGCACTCACAATAGGCAAAAATGTATCCGAGTGGTAGCGTGAGTAATACCCACGCACGCCCCCTTAACCTAACCTATGCCGGAAATGGACAACTCAAAAGTGGCAACAACTTATGGCGTGAGTTGCTCTGATGCGATTGTATATGACTTCTGGTCTCTTTATGTCGTAAATAAATTCCATTTTGTAGCCTCGAGCATTACTGGGTATAATAATGTACGTTTGTAACAGCGGCAGCAAAAGTCGAAGTAGAACGCTTCTAAATGCTTATACCCATAATAATCTCATCTGAGCGCTTATGTCAAGAATGCTCCCAAAAACAATTCATTCACATGCTGACGAGTGACCACAATCGAGACAAAAGTGAATTCAAAGCAGGTATGATTAGTCTAAAGCGCCTCTAGTTAGTGAGTTAAGTATGTGATCTCCTCTGCCGTTCAACTCCACCTTTTCAAACGCTCCAACCAACCAACCAACGCCTTTGGGCTATGCCAAGATGTTATCATTTAATTCGTTAAAATTAACACGAACATTGTTTGCTATAAAAGATGTAATTAATTTAGTAAATGTGTTGTTAATGTGACACGGCGGCACCGACACGTCCATTCGGTCATATGAACGTTGAAGGCTTCACGCTTTTTGTGGCTCTCATGTGGATAAGCAGCAGCGAGTTAAAAGTTACGTAAAAAGAGACGCACGCATAAAATGCGAGCACTTAATGGAAATTTATTTCGTAATGGTCACATTCGTCTATACACTTACACAATCGCACACACATACCCACTCACGCATAATAAAAGCCATTGAAATTCCTTAAGGATCAAGGATATGCATGTGTTGACATCACGAATGTACTTTGTATTATTAATGGATCAACAATATCTAAATTAGTGTATAATTTATTTGTTTATTTAATTTGGAGTTCATGTCATCAAATTATTCATTTATTTCTTAGCGAATGCCATTTTAGAGTGATTTAAGGCGTTTCAATAGAGATTAGATCAAAGTTCGAAAGATCTATTTTAAGTCATGCACTTCAGCTTGACCTGTAATATAATGACCGAAAATCATTGCGAGCTTAGTTATACTAGAGCGAAGTCTTAAGTTCTCCGTTTATTGAACCATTTATTAAATAATTTCAATTTTTAATATTTAAGTAACAAGAAAAATAATGCCGGTGTGGCCTAGAAGGTTTAAGCCCGGTTTTCAGTACAAGTTCAACTCAGTTTGTCAGTTAAACTACCCTTAAACTTATTCTGCAGTTTTTCAGTCTACTCTAACTGAATTTTAAGCGCCTCAACGTTGCTTGTTAGCGGAACGTAGAATTTGTATCCGGCAATGGGTCATCAATATCGATAACACAGCCCGAAGGCGGAGCTCGCTACCACCACACACTGCGGCCGCCAAATCTGCTCGGAAGTAAACCGCACCAATATTTAGTATTTATTTTACTGTTGTTGTTGTTGTTGTAGCGATTAGGTTGCTCCCCGAAGGCTTTGGGGGTTTCGAGGATGGTCCTTTGCCGGATACAGATCCGGTACGCTGCGGAACACAGCACCATAAGGTGCTAGCCCGACCATCTCGGGAACGATTTATATGACCACATTAAACTTTCAGGCCATCCCTCCCTCCCCACCCCCAAGTTCCACGAGGAGCTTGGGGTCGCCAGAGCCTCGTCTGTTAGTGAAAATCCGGCAAAGGACCATCACATCAATAACACTCCCCAAAGCCTTCGGAGAGCAACCTTATCACTACAACAACAAGAACAACATTCGCCGCGGATAGGTGAGGTTGACAATTGGGTTTGGAGAAGCTGTATATTGTGCTGGTAACCTGAAGGTTTGCGCTACACATCTCCTTGAATCTGGTATTTTAGTCGCCTCTTACGACAGGCATACCTACCGCGGGTATATTCTGACCCCCTAACCCGCTGTGGGTGGTGCCGAAGAAGGGAGGAGAAGACGAAGTGCCGAAGAAAGGAGGAGAAGACGGCTTGGCATTACTCTCATATTAGCTACGAAGATAGTAGCCATAGTTTATTGCAGCCTAGAAGGTAGCGGAGATGCTTAGGCGCAAACTACGAGGTAGACCAGCTTTTGAAATCTGCTCCGCGGCTGAAAATTTATGGGAGGGGCACAACAAATTAAGTGGGGCTACACTGAAGTGACAGGCTTTGGCCGGGGGAAAGTCCTGAGTCGCTGTGATACATTCAATCGTCTGACCTAAGTATTTGTAGCGTGTTATTTTGAATCCTTTAAAGGCGTATGGTTTTTATTTAAACATAAACCAATTTGAGTAGGACTTTTTCCTCCTCTGTCGGTTAAAATTAAATAAATAAAAGGCGCGATAGCCTCCGAAGAGATATTTAGGCCGAGCTTCCCTTTCAATTTGCGTCGTAATCCTTCCCTAATTTTTCCTACAAATTGGAGGGGCAGGTCCGACTTGTATTTTGCCGACTTCGAACGGCATCTGTAGGCCAGATGAGTTTTCACTGCGAAGCTTTTCATGGCAGAAATTCACTATGAGTGTTTGCCAAATCACTTCCGAGGGTCGACTCTGCTTAGAAAAACTTTCCTCTAAGTGAAAAATTTGTTTCTAAATTTTTGATGTTGCTTTGCCCGGGGCGTGAACCCAGGATCTTCGGTGTGGTAGGTGGAGCACGCTATCACCACAACAATGCGGCTACCTCTGGCGGCACTGGATCGTGACCGAGGGCATTACCTTTTTAATGTATGTGTGGCAGGCTTTCCGCTAAATGTACCTCTGTAGGATTTCAGGGTCTTCTTTGTGGGGTTGGTAAGCAAAAGCTGCCAATGCAGTCAACTTCAAAAGAAGAGCTCCACAGCATTGGAAACATCAAATTACATAACCTGAAAGCGGTTTTCGCTAAGACAACATGATTGGTCTGCATTCGTGCGTCAACTTCATCTTCGGCGGCTCTAACCCGGCATGGATGAAGGAGCTAAAATTACGAAAAGAGATTCTTGAGGGAAGAAATGTCTCTCAAGAAATTCTCAACATCGATTATGACCACTGTTTATGGTACATACCAGACTATCTATCTGTAGGCTAGACCTAGCAGCAAGTTGTGAATGGAATAAGTAACAACATGTCAATTGCGGGAAGTTGCGCCATGACGTCTGACTATACATTTAGAAGCAAGACTAGCAAATGTTTGAAGAGTACAATACTATGCTTAAAGAGCAGTTTCAGTTGCGATTTTTTATCATCCCTAAGACAGACTCTTGCTTAAGCCGATCCTCTACCCTGACACATAATAAAGCATCTCTATGAAGAACCCTATCACATCAGTAAATACCCAAAATAGGTTGAAGGTGTACCGAAACTCTATGGACTTTACCCATGGAGAGTCGGTTAACCCTTTTCTAATTTTACTTCGATAAACTCTGAATTGAAGCAGAGTACTAACCAGGGACGGATTAAACATTTACGAGGCCCGGGACTAAAATGAATATGGAGCCCACTTAAGGGGAGCAAAATATGATAATTTTTTTTAAATAAATAAAAACTGTTATAATTATTTTTATAATTTATTCTCGCAAATATTTTTTCTTTGGTACTTATAATTAAAAACTATAAATTATTATAGAATTAAAAATATTTTTTTCTTGATTTTGCTCTGGCAAACTTACCTTTATCAAATCATCAAAACCAATCGATCGAAGTAAATCAACTTCAATGCTTAACCTGACCAATGCGGACAACCGTTCATCTAACATAGTTGATCAATACATATATTTTATTCTTTCTAAACCCGAGAATGACCTTTCAGATTCGCAGTTTGCTATTGGAATCGTAACCGAAATCCTGTAAGCGATGTAGATATTCGGGAATACTTCCATCATGTTCACATTTACAATCCAATTAAGAACTGGCAAAGGGCACAGAATTTGTTCTGTTTCGTTATATAATGGAAATCATCCGAATAAACTTTTATCAAATTTAAGTCTACATTCACTTTTTGAAGATATTGACTAGTCGCGTTAAATCTTTGAAAACTGCTATTCCAGAAAATCCCCATAAAATCACGCTCAATCTTAACTATATGATTCAGTAAAGCTAAAGCTTCTTGTCGTGTGTCACGTTTTTGATTACATCATTTGCTAATATTTCTAAAGGCCCTTAAATACCATTGTAATTTTTATACTCAGCTGAGCAGAGCTCACAGAGTATATTAACTTTGTTCGCATAACGGTAATCCGTAACGGCATAAACTAATCGAGATAGATATAGACTTCTATATATCAAAATGATCTGGGTGAAAAAAGAAATTCATTTAGCCATGTTCGTCCGTCCGTCCGTCTGTAAACACGATAACTTGAGTAAATTTTGAGGTATCTTGATGAAATTTGGTATGTAGGTTCCTGGGCGCTAATCTCAGATCGCTATTTAAAATGAACGAAATCGGACTACAACCACGCCCACTTTTTCGATATCGAAAATTTCGAAAAACCGAAAAAGTGCGATAATTCATTACCAAAGACGGATAAAGCGATGAAACTTGGTAGTGCGTTGACCTTATGACGCAAAATACAAAATTAGAAAAATTTTGGACAATGGGCGTGGCACCGCCCACTTTTAAAAGAAGGTAATTTAAAAGTTTTGCAAGCTGTAATTTGGCAGTCGTTGAAGATATCATGATGAAATTTGGTAGGAACGTTACTCTTATTACTATATGTGTGCTAAATAAAAATTAGCGAAATCGGATGACGAAGACGCCCACTTTCGAAGAAAAATTTTTTTAAAGTCAAATTTTAACAAAAAATTTAATATCTTTACAGTATATAAGTAAATTATGTCAACATTCGACTCCAGTAATGATATGATGGAACAAAATACAAAAATATAAGAAAATTTCAAAATGGGCGTAACTCCGCCCTTTTTCATTCAATTCGTCTAGAATACTTTTAATGCCATAAGTCGAACAAAAATTTACCAATCCTTGTGAAATTTGGTAGGGACATAGATTCTATGACGATAACTGTTTTCTGCGAAAACGGGCGAAATCGGTTGAAGCCACGCCCAGTTTTTATACACAGTCGACCGTCTGTCCTTCCGCTCGGCCGTTAACACGATAACTTGAGCAAAAATCGATATATCTTACTAAACTCAGTTCACGTACTTATCTGAACTCACTTTGATATTGGTATAAAAATGGCCGAAATTCGACTATGACCATGCCCACTTTTCCGATATCGAAAATTACGAAAAATGAAAAAAATGCCATAATTCTGTACCAAATACGAAAAAAGAGATGAAACATGGTAATTGGATTGTTTTATTGACGCAAAATATAACTTTAGAAAAAACTTTGTAAAATGGGTGTGACACCTACCATATTAAGTAGAAGAACATGAAAAAGTTCTGCAGGGCGAAATCAAAAGCCCTTGGAATCTTGGCAGGAATACTGTTCGTGGTATGACATATATAAATAAATTAGCGGTACCCGACAGAAGATGTTCTGGGTCACCCTGGTCCACATTTTGGTCGATATCTCGAAAACGCCTTCACATATACAACTAAGGGCTACTCTCTTTTAAAACCCTCATTAATACTTTTAATTTGATACCCATATCGTGCAAACAAATTCTAGAGTCAGCCGTGGTCCACCTTTATGGCGATATCCCTAAACGGCGTCCACCTATAGAACTATGGCCCACTACGTTTTAAAATACTCATTAACACTTTCCATTTGATACACATGTCATACAAACACATTCCAGGGTTACCCTAGGTTCATTTTGCTAAATGGTGATTTTCCCTTATTTTGTCTCCAAAGCTCTCAGCTGAGTATGTAATGTTCGGTTACACCCGAACTTAGCTTTCCTTACTTGTTTAGTATACGTTTTGTTGCATCGCCACGACATGACCATCTCGTTTGCGATTGACTTGTTAGTCTAGATTTTTGAGCTAATAAATGCCCCATCGATGTGTTGATGCACTGAAGAAAACATATAAATATATATTTCGCGAACTAAAACATGCATCGACGTTCGATCGGCTTCTGCGGTAAACCTCCAAGTGCCATCGATGGTGTTTTTGTGATAATCTAAGCAAGTGGGTTCAGATTACAATGAGTATATGTCATGATATACTTACTATAGTCCGAACTCTGAACGTGCTTGCGTATATTATCTTATTCTTAAACAGTACGTGTATTCTTTTCCATATTACTATTGTATATAAATTTTGAGGTGCAAAATTAAATTATGTGTACGCAAATACGTAATGTGATATTATTTATTGGAGCTCGCGGGGGCCCTCCCGATGCTGGGCCCGGGGCTATAGTCCCTGCTAGCCCCTCCTTTAATCCGCCCCTGTAAGTAACATGAAACATAGTGATGGCCGCCAAATATCTTAGGAAGTAAACCGCACCAAGTATTTATTTACTTGTGCGTAGTGATAGAACTTTTAGAAAAAGTATCGATGCTAGTACGCATACTCAGTAAAAGGTATCGAGTGTACTCGATCCAAGTGAGTACTTCGGAATTTTTACCAAAAGTGAAGACACTTTTTTTAAATGTGGTCGTATGTTTTGAATTTAATAGAAAACAATTAAGAAAGTTTAAGTTTGGACAAAACCGAAAATTATAAACCCATTTGCGTGCACTTACATACATTTTAAAGATACATTGAAAGAGCAAAGTCACGAACATTAAATGTTTTAAACGGTTTTTAATCGACCACTCACAAATTGTCATTCTTTAACGGGAGTCCAAAGAAACTTGCAGTTTTAAGAGGGGTGAACCACAGAGGAAGGGGTGTTAGAGGCGTTGGTTCCACATTGCAATTGAAAAGATGGTTGGTGTCATGTGGGGACACATAGCAAGCAGGACATACATTATGTATGTCGGGGTTGATTCTGGATAGGTACGAGTTTAGCATGTTACAGTATCCAGATCGAAGCTGAGCTAGAGTGACGTCTGTCTCCATAGGGTGATTGATCTCCTCTTCTGGGAGTTCAGGGTATTTAACTTTATGAACGGGGTTCGACGGATGATTCCTGGTCTGACACTTTTTGTGGTTATCATTGAGGACCTCTTTGTGTTAGGTACAATTGCTGATGCATGCTCGCCAAAATGTAGATCCTGATCGAACGTCACACCTAGTATTTTTGGTAGTCGGTAACGCAATGCCATCGACGTGGATGTCCAATATGGTCGACATTTGCCATGCCCATGTTGTACATAAGGCCGTCTATGATTTGGTCGGTGACAATGTCAGGTTTCGTGAGGGCAAAAAACTGGAGAGATAGTTGTTAATTTAATTAAATAGGTGATCGGTGGGTGGGCCGGGACCTGTAGCCATTATTGTGCGTCATCGGCGTAGCAAAGGTAATTCCTTCTAGTGGCGATAGAACACCACCTTGTTTAATTATTCTGGGCTTATATGCTTCGTTCCTGAATTGCACCGATGTCTGCCGGCCAGACAGATAATTTGAGACTAGGAGGAAGAGGGGACCCTTATAATTCTTGCAGAAACGTGCCGTGGTTAACTATATCAAAAGCTTTTGATAAGTCTATCTTTACTGTATATATTGGAATTTTTGTTAAGATTAAAACTGTAAGCCCCACTTCTTCAAAGTAGGCGTGGTCCTTATCCGCTTTTGATCAGATCTATATGTAATACTGTAACGAATTTACTACAATTCCCTTTATTTGCAACCTTCTGCTAACGTTCGAATCACTAAACTGTTGAATAAATAACTCCACTTATCAATAATGCAAAATGGTCTTTATTCAAGTCTTCAAAATAACACTACTACTTCTCGACAGATAGCGTCTTAAATCAAACTGATTGTCGCGTCTCTACTGTTGCTGCCTTTTATACTGTCCGGTTTCATCGCCGGCATATTTCTAGGTGCTTCTATTTCCAGAACTTACTAGTTAGTTATCAGCTAAAAAATTACTCAGCTGTAACTACAGATGCATTATTTTATAGCTTCTCTCAAAATGCATGCGCTTGTATGTGTGAGCGACACCTGGACAACCATTGCATACTTTCGGGAGTATCTCAGATATATGCATGTGGTTGTGCGTTGCTTCTCCGCTGCGCGTACGTACATATGTGTAATATATGATTGATTTATTGATGTGCATACAAGTCACTGCTTATCATCGGCTTAGAGATGATAGTATCCCTTAGTGCTGCTAATATTCGTGACAATACCAAGGACCATATTTTCGCTATATTGCAAAGTGATATCAGCGGCTTTTGATAAACAGTTTGCAAAACTTTTAAACATTCTTCTGCGTAATGTAATAAATTTGTATTGTATATCGTAACTTTTTGTTATCCACTCATCCAATTTCACCACATCAGCATTATTTGATAAAGTATTGTTCCTATTTCCCATTTTTGAAAGCAGCCGTGGATATAATCTGATTTCGACCATTTTCAAGTATATCGTCGCTATCGTGGCTATAAAAGCTGCCAACTTCATCCACCAAAATTCCACAGTAGAATGACAAAGCTCTATTGCATGACAAGTTAAAATGTATTGAATTTTATGGAGTTAGCAGCTTTTCATAATTTGGTTGGAGTTAGTGATTCTGGACAATAAACGCATTCTTTCTTTTACCATCATAGGCGAAGTCGCTCCCATTCCACCATTATCAAAAAAGTAGGGTTTAGTTAAATGCAGAGCTTTTACTACATCGTCGACGATCTCAATTTATGCTCAAGTTTAGTGTTAATGGACTGAACTTTTGTGATCATAAACATGTAGACCATCGGCGCCTGGTAAAGTATCGGGGAAAAGTATCGAGGCAAAGTATCGATACTTTACTCAGTACTTGGAAAAAAGCATCGAGTACAAAATACTCGAGCATTTTTTAGAAAAGTATCGATACTACTCACTCAGTCAGTACTCATATCGTTCTATCACTACTCGTGTGTTGGTGTGGAAGAAATGAGGGGAAGACGGAGGCATTGCTTCCACATTACCTACGAAGATAGTAGCTATAGCTTATTCCAGCATTGCTGCTAGAAAGTAGTGGAGATGCTTAGGCGCAAACTACGAGGTAGACCAGCTTTCGAAATCTGCTCCGAGGATAAAAATTTAAGAGAGGAGCACAACGAATTAAATTAGGCTACACTGAAGTTACAAGCCTTGGCCGAGGAAAGTTCCGAGTGGCTGCAGTACCTAGAATCGGCTGAACTAAGTATTTGTAATCTTTTAAAGTCTTATGCTTTTTATTTAACCTTAAAACAATTTGAGTAGGACATTTTCCTCCTCTGTCGGGTAAAACTAAATAAATAAATGCCAAAACGCGATAACCTCCGAAGAGATATTTAGGCCGAGCTTCTCTTTCAATTTGCGTCGTGCTGCTTCTTTAATTTTTACTACAAATTGGAGGGACGGGACCTATATGTTTTTTGGCCGACTCCGAACGGCATCTGTATGCCAGATGAGTTTTCACTGCGAAGCTTTTCATGGCAGAAATTCACTATGAGTGTTTGCCAAATCACTTCCGAGGGTCGACCCTGCTTAGAAAAACTTTCCTCTAAGTGAAAAATTTGTTTCTAAATTTTGATGTTGCTTTGCCTGGGGCGTGAACCCAGGATCTTCGGTGTGGTAGGTGGAGCACGCTATCACCACAACAATGCGGCTACCTCTGGCGGCACTGGATCGTGACCGAGGGCATTACCTTTTTAATGAATGCGAGGCAGGCTTTCCGCTAAATGTACCTCTGCAGGATTTCAGGGTCTTTCTTTTGGTGGGGTTGGTAAGCAAAAGCTGCCAATGCAGTCAACTTCAAAAGAAGAGCTCCACAGCATTGGAAACATCACATCACATAATCTGAAAGCTGTTTTCGCTAAGACAACATGATTGGTCTGCATTCGTGCGTCAACTTCATCTTCGGCGGCTCTAACCCGGCATGGATGAAGGAGCTAAAATTACGAAAAGAGATTCTTGAGGGAAGAAATGTCTCTCAAGAAATTTTCAACATCGATTATGACCACTGTTTATGGTACATACAAGACTATCTATCTGTAGGCTAGACCTAGCAGCAAGTTGTGAATGGAATAAGTAACAACATGTCAATTGCGGGAAGTTGCGCCATGAGGTCTGACTATACATTTAGAAGCAGGACTAGCAAATGTTTCAAGAGTACAATACTATGCTTAAAGAGCAGTTTCAGTTGCGATTTTTTATCATCGCAGAGCAGGACACTTGATTAAGCTGATCCTCTGCGCTGACACATAATAAGGCATCTCTATGAAGAACCCTATAACATCAATAAATACCCAAAATAGGTTGAAGGTGTACCGAAACTCTATTGACTTTAGCCATGGAGAGTCGATTAACCCTTTTCTAATTTTACTTAGATAAATTCTGAATTGAAGCCGAGTCACGAACTATTGCATAGAATGCCGCGACTTACTGTACGAGTCGCCAATAAATGCTTCTTTGGACCGTGTAGGCAATTAAAAAGTAAAGACCTCTCTCGTCAAAAGAAAACCATGCTCTACAAGTCACTTATCGTACCCCTCCTACTGTACGGAGCAGAAGCATGTACCATGACAAAATCAGATGTAGCGGCTGTGGGAGTGTTCAAGAGAAAAGTTCTTCGAAAGATTTAAGGACCTCTACGCGTTGGCAACGACGCGTGCCGAAGAAGATTGAGAATGATGAGCTTGTTGTTGTTGTTTTATTAACGATGAAGGCACTCCACGAACGTTTTGGGGAATGTTTTCGATGTTGATGGTCCTTTGACGGATATAGAACCGGTACGTTGCGGTAACAAGAACCATAAAGGTACTAGCTCGACCATCTCGGGAGCGATTAATATGACCACATTAAACCTGCTAGGTCATCCCGATCTGTATGCAGACATCACTTAGTCAAGCCCCAATTAAAACACAGCGGCTATGCTGGCTAGCCCAATATGCGAATGAAGGAAAGAAAGCACTTTTATCGGAACCGCCTATAGCAGCAGAGGAAGAGGGGGGCTCTCACTCCGCTGGCTGGGCCAGGTGGAAAACCATTTAGATTCCCTTGGTGTTATCAATTGGCGCCAATTAACTCCAAGAAGAAGCGACTGGCGTGCCTTATTGGACGGTCATAACCGCTTAAACGGTAAGCACCAATCAAGTAAGTAAGTAAGTACTGTACAAGTGAGGCGAGTAATTTTAAATGTTTTACAGAAAAACTTCCTTTCTTTCTACTTCTGTCTTTGCTATTTCTACACTTAAATTAACTCATTAAAGCACGTAAATTACAACATCAATCATGAAAAGGATAGATTGCAAGAGTTTTCGAAAGTTATTTCGAAAAACGTTGCAAATTCTTCTAATTTCCTTTGTTGTAAATCTAACAAATTTTTACAACAAATAAAACAAAAAGGAAATTATTTGACTAAAAGCACACGTACGATAGCATTGCCATATTTATTAAATGTCTCTATGTTAAGAGTGGCACCAATGGCACTACTTAATTCGGCTAACAAACATTGGGAGTGCAAACAATCACGTCACCGAAAGGCTGGGCATTGCAAAAGGTGAGACGACATCAAATACTCGTAGTTTGTAGTCAAAATTGCAGCAACAAATGAGCGAGTGAACGATATGATAAAATAAAATAAAATATAAATCACTTTATTGGAGTCGCAATCACAACTTGCACGTGTCTGGCATAATTAACGTTTGTCTAAAATGAGCAGCAAGTAAATATGTATCATTGCAACTAAAACTGGTTGATTCAAAGTGTGTGGCAGGTGGCAGGAGGCAGGAGACAATGCGCGACTAGCGAGTGAGTACTAAAGTTAGTGTTGTTCCGATACGAGTATGAATACTCGAATACTTTGCTCAAGCACTGAGTCTTTCGAGTCACGCTGCGTACGAGAGCGGCAACTCTTGGTATATTGGAGCGTTGTTGTGATGCGAGAAGGAAGAGAGACGCCTATTTAGAAGAACAAAATCGTGAGGCACAACGACGTGAGTGCGGTGAGCTTCAGATGCTGGCTGATGAAAATTCTACCAAAAAATCCGGCGGAAGATGGAAGTTCTCAAGGCCGGGACAGGTTCTTGCATAACGGCGACCTGGTAACTGACGTACAGAGTGTGCTTATCCCTCTATAACTCATCACCTCGACATAATTTTATTTCAATTAAATCGGAGTAGGTTTTTTATGTTTTTTTTCTAAATTATTTATTTTGTATGGATACTATTATAAAAAAGGGAGTGTAGCCGACAGGCAACAATGAGCAACAGTGGAAAGAAAATTATCAGAAAAGTTATTAGCGATTAGGAACGGTGGAAGTTTCTTTCTATTGGAACTTTCGTGTATGCTTCTTTCAAGGAGTTCGCAACGGGACGAATTTTAAAGATTTTGTCAACGTCAGGGTGGCTCCATGGAAGACATTTGCTATTGTCATTAAAATGAAGATTTTGCCGTATCTTTTCAAATTTGTTACAAGACATAATCTGTGGAATTAGAGTTGTGCCTAGGATGGAACTTCAATGGTTGGTTACCCTGGGTAGCTGAACAAGTGACATACGATATACGACACCAATAAACTGTCGGATTTCTATCTCAGATACTCTAAAATTATTTATATGAGTTAACCGGGGATTGCCCGTATCGCTTTAAATGTATGAAAACATTTATTTCAAGCAATTTTTTAATTTTATAATTTATTTAATAATTTTACCCAAATTATTAAATAAATCCTAAAATTATTGTTTAGATCTTTCTGTGCCAAATAGAGGATTGTCTCATCCAAAATTTTTTTTTATAAGTAAAGAAAAAACTGAATGGAAGTCTCAAGCTCCAAGATACCAGATGTCAATGAATCTTTTCCAATAAACGACAGCTGCTCTGAGCTCAGCTCTAAACTCATTTTCTTCCAAAGTAACGGTAGCTTTTCAGTTTTTTGTCGCTTTGATGGAGGAGCTGAAGTACTTGTGACCTCTGAACGAAATGGGCGACCTTTACAGCTTCTTCATGAATGAAGTTACGGTCGTCATCGTTCACGTACTCTACTAATTCATCCACATCAAATTCGCCTTCAAAAGAGTCTTCATTCAGCTCTCCTAAATCCGAGATCAAATCGGGGTCGAAATCAGGGTCAGCCAAACTGTCATCATCAAAGTCGAGGCTCACTTCACTTGCGTAATCATCATGGAGGGCGCAGGCGATCTCGCTGTCAGTGAGAGATTGTAGTCGATGAGACATCCTAAAAAAATTACTTATTATTTTTCACGGTTTTCATGCAAGATATTTCCTCTTTTCACATAATGTAGCCTACAAGACACAAACACGAAACACCACCCACTGACAAAATACTGAGAATATATCTAAAACAAATAGTGTCACAATAAACTCTGAACTCTTACCTTATATATATATATTTTTTTTATGTTATTTATATTTAGCAATTGCACAGTGTACGAAATTTTCGACTTCACTGACAATAACACTTACTTTGAAAAGGCTAACGGTACTTTATGAGCAAACACATGTTTCGTAGAAAGAATGAAACGTAGACTAAAGTCTACAATGCTTGACAAAACGAAAAAATAATTGCTGCCTGAATTTCGATGGTTAAATGGTATGTTGCCTGTGGTGTACAGTATGTAACAGAGGGTTAAGCTGGAGTCATTGGTGCCGTTTGTCGTATCGCTGTATCCGTATCCCTAACGTAATCAGTTATCGTTACGCGGTAAACCAAAACCAATTGGTTGGCTACGATACGGTTACGACCTTAGCGGCACCAATAATCGATTGCATTGATTCTCATAAGATTGGTCGAATCAGCTGTTATAAGGTTACCGATACGGTTACCGAGTAAAGCACCAATGTCTCCAGCTTTAAGTTGTGGAGGGAATACTTCTCCACATTGCTAGCTAATCGCCGATGACGGAAAACGCGTTCCAACACCCAACTATGAGGAAGTGGGATTAGAGGGGTTGTGTCCTATGCAAAACATGGTCGTATGAGCGCATGGCTTCAGATTGGAAATAAAGTTTGCTCTGCCCGATCCACAAGGAAGGCGATCCCGCGAAACGCGCCAATTACCGCAGAATCAGCCTACTTTATATGGCGTATAAGAGTATCAATGCGAAGGACTGGAGCCTGGTAAATCTACCATCGAACAGATCGTCACGATGCGCTAAATCCTGCAGAAAACTCGCGATGAAAGAAGCAACGCTCTCTTCATTTATGTTGAAAATAGTGATGGTAAGTCAAAGTGTTTACAAAACCGATTTTTTTGAGCACGGTTTCAGTAGGAAATTAGGATTTCAAATAAAGTTGCTTGAACAAAAAAAATCAAAAAATTTAAAAAATCAAAAAATTCCCTAAATTATCCACGCCAATCCTTTTACACATAGCTTTACCAAATATATGGTCTTACTAACGGCTACGTGAATGGGGATCTATTATCTCATTTTCTTACATGTATTTGTACGGTCTGACCTCTACATTCTCAAAGCTTACCTTAATAATTATCATAAATTGGCGCTTAACCATCCAGGATGTTTTGGTAGCTGCGTAGCAAAGTACTGAATATCTCCATCGAGCTGGTAGAAACAGCTGTAGTAAGGCCTGATGATCTTGGTGCTTCAAATTGGCGTCTGCTACCGATAGGAAAGAAATTAACGGTAACAGACGCGAATTTGTAGCACCAGGGGAATCAGGCCTTCCTCCAGCGGTTTGTACCATCTCGGTGGCGCTATTTTTTACCATTCGCATATCATAACCAGCCAAGGAAGCTTGGGCTTTTATTCGATGTATTAATCCCTACTTTTTCAAATCTAAGTCGGTTTTATAAATGATTTTTTTGTTGGAGTTGTTGCTTTGTAATGTCTTCTGGATATAACAGAGCCAAAATTGAAGTAGCATAGAGTAAAGTTATTCCAGTGAATCGCGGGGCGTGATTGTGTTTTTCTGTTGCAAAATGTGACAAATGGGATCCGGCAGTGATTTCAGATGAGTATTCACTAACACTCGATTTAGTTCTTTATTGCTACATCTCGTAATTATACTACTTATTTCTATGTGAGGTGGTCAAATAGATATATCTTATGATGTCCCTTTGGATATAGCTCGCCAGAAGTTTCTTGCGAAGTATATTATGAAAATTGTCTTGGAGTGTCATAAGGAGGCCTTCCGCAGCAGTTAGAAAGCCTCCTTTTCGTCATCCCGTGTCAATATTGGCTTGGTTCCTCCTTTGTGCCGTCTTCAGTCATATCACGTTTTATACATTTTTGATCACGTAAATGTCAAATTTGTACGCTGCCAAAAATATCTCCCAATATGATTCAGCATCCGCATAAAAATAACATCAGGGCACTTCAAGTATCAGCTTTGGTTTTTTCGACGGATTCTTGTATTCAGTGCTGATTGGGATAATGGTTTCGTCATTATGTCTCGATTTGTCCACCACTTGGTATTTGGCACTTGGTATTGTTTGCAGATTTTTGGTTCCATGGTTTCTATTCGACAAAAAGCAGTAATTTCATGTTCGATCTGTTTCAATTAGCCGGTATTTCGGGCCCGGTCCATCGGTTCTTTACATCACTACTGCTTATGTTCTACGTTTCGTGTTTTCTGTTTCTTTTGCTTAGCTCCGCCAATCTAGATGAATCGATCGGTTGTCAAATACCAGTCGTCGCTACTAAATATGGTCAAATATCGCTCATTGGAAAAGCATAAAAAAATAAAATATTAAACAACTAAAAATCTTCTAGAAACAATCAGTAAAACTTACCAACAATAATAATATCGACTGCAACCGAGATGACCGACTGATGAAAGCAAAAAAATTACATGTCAGCTACAAAGTGTAACGAGCTGCGCTTTGTGACAAAAGGCAGTGAAAATTATGCGCCTGATTAATGGGAAAAATTCTTTTGCAACGCTTTAACACTCGCTGACAACAACAAATGTGTGAACAATGACAGTTAACTTCCCTTTTGCACAGTTTTTTTCAGCATTGCGATTTTTTCCTTCGCTAACTACTTTGAAACTTTTTAAAATTTTGCTTTTGTATACCCAGTTGTGGTGCTAAGTACATTAAACAATGCGATTTGAAACAATAAAGAGGTTAGGAAGACTACTTACTTAAAGAATTTACGCTAAACCATTAAAAAAATGCGTTAGTCGCTTATTCGTTGTGCCATCAGAGGCTAAATGGAAGCAGCAAGGAAACGAAAATCACATTCCATTTGGTGCTTCCAACGCAGTGGGATCCTCCCTGCTCGGGTACGCTTTCCTGGAACATACCCACCTTCCCGGCTCTTAATATTAGTATGTGAACACTGGGTGGGTAATGTTCAGCGAGCGAGCCAGTACTAGATTCTAACGCTAGCGGACTATGTGAGAGATGTGCTATCGTGGTAAGGCTTCTTTCTCGCGAGACGACGGACCGCAGTCCTTTAGGCTGTTTTGCTTATCGACAACTTAGGAAATGGGACTCACTGCCTTGAGGATGTACGACACTTTTCCCTAAGCTCCAGCTCCGGTCGAAGCTTCGGCTGGCATCCTTAACCTTTCATATAGTGTGCAGCTATAGAGGTGACTGTGTCGGATGAGTGTTCCATCACTAACCTGAGTGCTCGCAGATGACGATAACAAACCGATAGCACGCCAATAACAAATCAATCATAAACTGACAATTCGTCAACATCGGTTGTTCGAAAGATAGCCGCTGATTCCAAAATAGTCCCGAAATTGTTTCAAAAAAATCCCAAAGTAGTGCCGGAATATCCCTGAAATAATTTCGAAAATAATTTTTAAAATTATCCTGGTAAGATGGAGTTAAACGATAAGAAACCAACAGTAAGCCGGTAACATATCGACAATCGTGTATGACAAATCAATAGCATCTCGATATCAAGCGGGTGTTGCACTTGTGTTAAAGACACACCCCAGAGGTTTTAGTGAGTGTCATCGATGTTGATGATCCTTTGCCGGATATGGATCTGGTACGTTCCGGTCACAGGCATCATTAAGGTACAAGCCCGACTATCTCAGGAACGATTTCATATAAACACATTGAACCTTCTAGGCTTATAGTTTGGTTGGAGAAGCTATAAATTGCGGTGGCAACCCTTTGAAATTGTTCTCCTACAAAACCCCTTATATCAAGCTGATATCGGTGGTTATCGATAACAAGACGATAGCCCATCAGTAACAAGCCAAGCTCGTCAATAACGGTTTTTAGAAAACAAACCCATGCTTCTAAAATATTAACGAAGTGGTTTCGAAAAAATCCGAAATTTTCGAAGTACCTTTGAAAAAATTTCGTAAAGTCCAAGAGTAGCTGCGGAATGATGGCTATTAAATTCATAACTAGTGCCAAAAAACCTAATATAGTAACGGTAAAATAGTTCCGAAAAGTTTTCGGGTGAAACCGAGATGACCCCGCAGGTATCGAAACTGATCCCACAGCAGTAACGATATCATTACCGAAACGTTCCTAATTTTTCGCAGAATGGTACCAAAGAATTTCGATCTCAAACTAATCCCGGAACTGTGCGAAATTATTTCGAAAAGATCACCAACTGTTCACTCGAGAGTACTGACTAAGGCATCGAGTCTCAAAGATCTTTTGGAATCCCGCTAATTCGGGACTTGAAGATGGCAATGCCGGTATTTTTAGGGATCATTTAGAGACTGTTATCTTTCAATTATGGTTCACAAATAAGTATGTAACGTATATAAATACGAGGAGTTTAACAAAAACATTAATAAGAGAAATTTCTGGCTCCTTTGAATTCAGATCATTTAAATTTGATTAATTAAAGATATATAAATTTGCAATATGATATCCTGAGGAAACCCCGAAATCCCGATATTTTTTTAAATTTAATTCGGGGATTTCGAGATGGCAAAATGAGTCGGGAGGCTCGGGATCGGGATTCATGGGACTCGATGCCTTAGCACTTACATCACTGCAAATAGTCTCCTAACTAAATTAACTAATTTCAAAAATAAAACCCCGTTAAGTTAAAATTCTGACCCTGACTACCTGCGCAAGGAAGATATAAAACGACATCGAAACGTTTTCGAAATGTACGATTTACTATGAAGTGAGGAGTGCGGAGTAAGGATACTCCCCGAAGGCCTTGTGAGTGTTATCGATGTTGATGGTCCTTTGGCGGATGCAGATCCGGTACGTTCCGGTAACAAGCAAGATTAAGGTACTAGGCCGACCATCTCGGGAACATTTTGGTATGACCACATGAAACCTTCTAGGCCATCCCGCCCTCTCACCCCCTTGAGAGGGGTGCGCTACACAACCCCTTGAATCATTTTGGTATTTTAGTCGCCTTTTACGACAGGGTAACTGCCGCGGGTATATTCTAAACCCCCTAACCCGCTGAGGTTAAGAGTGCTCATCCCCATCTTTCATGATAACACCAACTGGGTATATACTGTTCAGCTTCTGCTGATCTTAGACTTTGTTGTTTTTATTTTTATTTTTATTTTCCTTTTTCTTTTTATTTCATTTTATTATTATTTTTTGCGCACCTGAAACAATCTTCTACAGCAGTGGTGCACTCGAGAGCATCGGAAAATTATTCTGCACTCTCTTGCTTGTCGTTTGAGCGCAGCGACAGATTCAGTAATGGCCGCGTCACAATGAATTTTCTCATGTTCATGAGTTTTGATGTAGAAGCGAACATTGTCACAATCGCAAGATGTCGCGTTCGTAAATATAAAAGAACTTCAACAGTAAACATCTCATGCGTGATTTCTATGCCCAAACATTCTCTATGTAAACACATACTACTACCAAAAAAGTTGTGTTTGTATTCGAAGCTCTGCCGGCGTTGTGCACCACTGTTCTTTAGAGTTGCATTTACGAAGGGGCAATTTTTTTCCTGCAACGCGCCACATCAATTCTTGTTATTTTATTTTTTCCATCATCACGCTTTGTATGCTTCCCTTCTTAAGACTTCCAGGCACGAGTTGCTTTTGACGCCTTACAGATAAGATATCATTGGGTACTTAGCACTTTCGATTTGTACTAAATTCCTTAAATCCGTCTTTTGTCGTCGCCGCTGTCAGCAAATCGTTAACTCGCTACTTAGTCGCAACATCAAAATGGGATGCCGACACCTTCGTCATCCATCCGCCAGCGCAATTTCATGTTATTTTCCACGCCAAATCCACCAGCTACACACTCAACTTTGGCGGCTCTTCTCCCGTCGCAATCATCACCAAATCCAACGTTCAGCCCCAAACCAATTGAAATTATTGCGGTTTAGGCGCGACGTTAGCGTGAAATTTAAATTTTCAACGCGCCTTCCGAACAGACACGTGACATAGGCGTAAGTACATACTTGAAGACATTCTAATCGCATGAAATATGCAATGCTTAGTCAAGGATGCATCCATTGGAAATTGTTTTGTATCGTTGAAAATTAGCGTCAGCGCTGAAAGGGTTACGTCAAGTACGACGCCAAACAGTCAGTCAAATCAAATTTAAACTGCGCTGAACTAAAAATGGTTTCCTTTGATGCCACACATTAACGCACATATTCACACGTAGGGTGAACTTTGACTTTCAATTACCTGGGTTAGTTGGAGCTGTCTGGCGTTTAGATGTTAGGTTGTTCCATTCTTTGTAACCTTGCTGGGTTTCGTGACGTGAGCAGCCGAAAAGATGTCATCGTCTGCGTTATCGTGAAAGAAGATGTAAATTGAATGCCAATTCTAGTTTAGTAGTAACAGTCTCAAAATAATTTATATATATATTTGTATTTGTTGTATTTTGCCCAAACTAAATGGAGTCCTTGGATATAAAAGCTCGCTTCATACTTTTCAAGCACTTTTGATTGATGAGTTTACATACAGTTTATTCTAGAACGACCTATCGAACTCCATAACAAAAACACCAAACGCCGTTCTTGTTGTTATTATTGTTGTAATGACAATATTAGCTGGGCTTTTTAGAATAACAAGTGTTTGGCCCGATACCTGTGCTCGTTCCAATGCTCAAACCCATTGGGTGTGATTGATTTCGAAAGTGCCCCAAATAGAAGCATCTCGTCCGATGAGACCATCTTTTGCGCAAGACATACTGACAAGATTCTGACCGTTCTATGTATATATGGGGTTTCCATCCATTTCGACCAATTTTGAACCCGACCCCTTTAGAATTGGCTGAAAGTTTTTCTTCTTTTTCTAGCTTACGAAAGACGTTTTTCAGAATTTTTTCAAATTTTTTCATCCAACTCAAAAAAAGTTATGAATTAAAAAAAAACGGTGTTTTTTTCAAAATGCTATAACTTTTTCAAAAATTGACCGTTTGGGATCTTTTTTTTTAAATTTGTTTTTAAATGTACTTTTCGGAAAAAATACAAACAAATTTTTGAAGTTTTTTTTTGTAATTTTTCAGTTTTTCGAGATTTTTCGAATTTCGCATTTTTTTTTCTCATAAAAAACTTCAATCAATTCTGCAATCATCCCCACTAATCCCGGAGTGGGCCGATAATTTTTTTTTATTTAATTGAAAAAAAAACTTTAAAATTTTTTTTGTATTTTTTCCGAAAAGTACATTTAAAAACTAATTAAAAAAAAAGATCCCAAACGGTCAAACGGTTTTGAAAAAGTTATAGCATTTTGAAAACAAAAACGGTGTCCAACTCAAAATAAGTTATGAATTAAAAAAAAACGGTGTTTTTTTCAAAATGCTATAACTTTTTCAAAAATTGACCGTTTGGGATTTTTTTTTAAATTTGTTTTTAAATGTACTTTTCGGAAAAAAATACAAAAAAAATTTTTAAAGTTTTTTTTCAATTAAATAAAAAAAAATCGGCTCACTCCGGGATTAGTGGGGACGATTGCTGAATTGATTGAAGTTTTTTATGAGAAAAAAAAATTGCGAAATTCGAAAAATCTCGAAAAAACTGAAAAATTACAAAAAAAAACTTCAAAAATTTTTTTGTATTTTTTCCGAAAAGTACATTTAAAAACAAATTAAAAAAAAAGATCCCAAAAGGTCAATTTTTGAAAAAGTTATAGCATTTTGAAAACAAAAACGGTGTTTTTTTTAAATTCATAACTTTTTTTGAGTTGGATGAAAAAATTTGAAAAAATTCTGAAAAACGTCTTTCGTAAGCTAGAAAAAGAAGAAAAACTTTCAGCCAATTCTGAAGGGGTCGGGTTCAAAATTGGTCGAAATGGGATGGAATACCCCATATACTTCCGGCAAACGCAGAAAAGCCACTTTGTTTGACCGGGTTTACGTTCAAGAATTTCCATTTAACAATACAGATGCAAGGAGCTGCCCGAGTTGGTATACTTGAATCTAAGGTACACAGCCGCAACAAAATTTTCATATCGCTCGCTGACAGAACTGCCTCGTGATATCTTCTTATGTCTCCAGAACATCATCTATACAGTGAAACGAGCGTACTCCCTATAAGGGAGAGAAATGAAATGCAAATGAACAAAGCATTTCTGTTAAATACTCAGAAAGCTGGGCATCCGAGCAGACAACTGGTTAAAGTGGTCCCACCTCACAGGAATATAAGGATACTTCTTCACGAGATGTACAAAGGGATCCGCAACACTAGAGTTTTGGACTAAAAGAGAATAACAGACGACCATTAAAGATTTATGTCAACCTTGAAGATTCCGTTCTCAGAGTTCAGTGCCCAAAACTCCCAGTACGGGATGTGCGAAGTTTTGGGCTTATGAAAAACTATGCCAGCCATAGCTACATAAGAATAACTGACGACGATAATGAGGGCGGAGGCGGATGGAGGTCTACCAACGCAGTAGAGAGGGATATTCTCTTCTTCCGGATGCCGGTAGGAAAACCTTTTAGGCCCGAGCATCCTCAGCCAATGGCCTCGTAAGAAAAGCATGAAAGCGCTATTCCATCGGCTTCTGAAACTGTCCGACCGGGCATTACTTCACCAGAGGTATAATGAAGTCACTCATCGAATGTGATTTTTATTCCTCGAGCGAGTACTTTACTTTCGAATTCAATTCTTGGTCCTAAGTAGCAGTTTTTCACGGGAATTCTCTAACCAGCGAGCGGATATTGGCAAATTAGTATAATATAAAGGTTGATAGGAATAATTCTCGAAACACACTCAGAAAATTCGGCGAATTTCAGGAGATTTCAAACCTCCGGGCGTTAGGAGTAGTAGCTATTGTACAAGCAAATCACTCCCCCGCAGTCGGGAAAGTATCACAAGGTGCTAATATCGGACTCATCTTCGGCAAAAGGTTGCCCTTTCTATTTGATTTTTGTGACTACTACGACAACAACAACAGCTGTGTGAATTCCATCAGACCAATACGCTACATATCTCCGTTTTAGTAAGACTAACTGAAGCAAACTCCTTCGTTTCCCTATCAATTATATCAAATGCTCACCGCTTCGGCTTCGATTCTCTTTAATTCGGGACAAAGCACAATGGAAGTTCGACTAAATTTCACCAGAAAAGCAAAGGCCTTAGTGAGAGAATGTATTTATTTGCCAAATTCAATCGTGAGGATGCCGAAATTGCGAAGCTGAACGTGAAAATCAGATGATTGTGTGATGAGCACAAACGAGTTAAATGGGAAGAGCACCCAAGGACCTCCAACCCATTCATAGATGTTGGAAAGCTCAGGTATGTAGTGAAATCCTTATTTAACCCAACGAAGCTCAAGGAGAAGCTATAAATCTAAAATGATATAATACAGCTTTTGATATAGTCACCACATCACCCGACTTTAAGATCTCGAAAGTAACGTGGCGTCCTTTGGAGTCCCACTTCAAAATAACCGCAATGTCCTTGATATCGGCATTTTTTCTACTCATTGCTTGACTATTTCAATCCAAGGTTACCATATCCACTACGCTAGGCTTGCGGTGAGGCTAAAATGGGATAGTTGATGGAACAGCGTAACCGACTGTTAACCATGTTAACCACTAAGAGTATAGGTTAGGTTAGGTTAAGAGGGCGTGCATGGGAACTGTCCACACTTTCATATGGCGTCATTTTTGTCCCTTGCGTATGCATATTCGTCCAACCAGATTATATCCTAGAAGTCCTCATCGTACCACTTGCTTTATCTGACAAACTTTATGGGGAGCGAAGGATCACACCTTCAAAACTTCTTTCAGGCTGTCGAAACCCCCAGTGCCCAGAAATCTTAGTCGTCTTATTTCTAGTCCTGAACTTCGACAGAGAAAGTGATATATCAACTCCTATTTCCCCCATCCTGACAGCTTCGGCAGAGAAGGCTTATTTATACGAGCCACCGTCAGTGCGTCAATGACATAGCGTAATGACCTGCGATGGCAGCCATAAGTACTCTCACTGCAGATTTGTTATCTGAGAATGAAGCTTGTTACTTTCCCAACCAAAAATTACCATGAGGACTTTGAGATCCCGCAATCAACCTGGTAGGTTCACAGCGGTCATATTCCCCGATTTCAGGAGAAAATCCCGTGGAGTGGTGGTAGCGTGCGGCGCCTATCGCACCGTAGGTCTTGGTTCAAGTACGATCAAAACGGCATCAAAATGTAGAAAAAGTGTTTTCAATAAAAAAAAATGTTTTTCTCCGAATGCATTTCTGCAATGAAAACCTTCTCAGTTAAATTTCATCTGCCTTACAGCTATCGTTCCGAGACGGAATAAAACGTCCCGGAATAAAAGTCCCACCACTCCAATATATAAAAAAAAATAAATGTAAGGCGCGATAACCTCCGAAGAGACCTACGGCTGAGCTTCTCTGCCAATTTGCGTCGTGCTCCTCTTGCTTTTGCCTACATGTTTTATGCCGACTCCGAACGGCATCTGCAAGGCAGATGAGTTTCACTGAGAGCTTTTCATGGCAGAAATACACTCGGAGCGCATGCCAAACACTGTCGAGGGGCGACCCCGCTTAGAAAAATTTTCTTCTAATTGAAAAACCTTATTTCTAAAATGTTGATGTTGCTTTGCCCGGGGTGTGAACCCAGGGCATACGGTGTGATAGGCGGAGCGCGCTACCACTCACACCACGGTGGCCGACTCCAATATATAGGAAACATTAAAAGGAGTACGACGCAAATTGGTATAGAAATTTGGCCTAAATCTCCTCGGAGGTAAATCGCACCAATTATTATTATTTTTCTGCTAACTCAGCGGTGGGTCGTACGGAGCTGTTCGCCTCGTTAGCCCATCTGGCCTTCTCATCTGCAACTCATTTCCTTCCATATCGCTATGCGCAGGGGCCCAACAAAGCGTGATATTAAGTTGCCTTATGGACGCCAGCGAGGCTTGGCACCTCGGTACGATATATGAAAAAGATCGCTCACGAGTAGTCTGTTTGCTCTCTCTATGGCATAGACCTCTCTTGGGTATAAGTTCAGATGCAACCTCGATTGGCGATAAAATGCAGAGCTGGAACAATGCCGTATTTTAAGGCGACGTAAGGAATGCGCTTAGGTTGCTACGTGTGGTTTTCTTACGGCGCCGGTTCTCTGAGCACCATTTACATAGTGAAACATAAACGCGCATTACTAAAGATCGCAGAGAGCCTTTAAACACGGTAGTTTTAGGTTGTCAGCTCACTGAACATTCCACTATAGAACTGTTTAAAAGTTTTAAGCCACCTAATTAAGTACGGGCACGTCTTCGTAAGTAATATGTTCGCGCTGTTCATACTAATCTCAAGCTTCTTCATCCATTCAAATAACATGACCATGGCTTATTCAAGCGTAAAGCTCGTACTGAGCGTCCTTTAATATGCCGTTTACACAACGGATGAACTAAAGACATAAAAACTAAAACGCCATTTCATATTTTGCGCCAACGTGGCTTAGACGTGCAATAAATCCGGACAGATATGATGACCCAAACTATTTCTAGTACTTAGGCATTTGATCTCGATACTCCCAATATATACGGAGGAAACTACGATGCCGTCTCCCAAATCTTCACACTTTGTCTAATCCCATTAAGTCACATGCCTTTAAATTAGGCTTGATCAGTGATAGCAGATGTAGGAAGTACATGCCCTGCGCTTGCCAGGCTAAGACTCTAGCTATTAGGAGTGACACAGCTGTCAGATCTAGAAGCAGCAAGTGGCTTAAGTCCTACAAAGCTTCTGGTGTTTGCCAAGAGGATGGAGTTATTTTATAACATAGTTCCTGGTTTTTGATAGGGTTTTTCAGTTTGGTCGTTTAATAAACTTCTGGTAACACTACGGACTCATTCAGTCTATTTGAGGTCCTCATGGACCGGCCAGTTTAACCCAACCTAACCATTAAGTAAAGGAGACTCTATCCTCAATTTTATTTAACTATGGAAACTTAAAAAACATATAAGCGGCCCGCCTTGCATATTTAGTAACGGATGAGGTTAATTACTTAAAAGTCATTATGAACAAAGAGACATTTTGTCAGTTTATTTACGAACAGCATTATGTATGCTAGGATATGTGATCTGGTACACACATGTCCTTGTAAATATGTCTAATTATTTTTGCCAAAATTTTGATTTATTGTTGGTTTTATGGTTAAAACATAAACCGCATAAGACAATGTTTTACTAACATACTTAGCATGGAAATATGAAGTGAAATCTAAAAGGATCCACTGCAGCTGCAAGAGACAAAGCCAACAAGCCCAACTACTTTAATGACAGTAGTGAAATGTATGTAGTACATACAAATATGAACCTTACTTACATATTAACCCTTCACCTCCATAAGATGTCATATGGTTTCTTCTATTAGCACTCCTGCTGTTGTTGCTGCTGCCGCTGCTATGGAATTTAAAATATTTCCCCAGAGAGTAACCTTTGGCTTTTTAATGTGTCCGCCAAACGCATGCAAAATAAATGTATGATATATGTTAATACAGGGTGCGGTAAGTATTTGAAGCATACGTAGAATAAGGTTTCAAAGACCAGAATGAGAGACATAGGAACTTCGTAGTGTTAGAGAATGTGACGGTGACATAAAGGTAGAGGGGAAGGAAAGTAAAGGGCAAATAAAGGGAAGAAGAGGGGGAGAAGGAGAATGGAAACGAGAAGAGAAATTATAGAGAAGAAAAAATTATAGGGAAGTATGTGGATGGCGAGAACGAAGCGAGAAAAGGGAGAGAAAATGAGGAGAGCTAGTCCGAAAAGGAGGAAAATTGAAGAGAAAGTTTTTTAAGAATGGATCGAGGGATGAGAGTTGGGAATAGTTATAGCGAGAGGGAAAAGTTGACAGAGAGAAAGAAGGATAAAGTATGGGGAAAGTGACTGTCGCAAAAACGATACAGAGAGAGAGAGAGGATAGAAAGATGGAGACTTCTTAAAACTATGTTGAAATTGTTCGGTTATACCAAATTTTATGCAGGAAAGCATCTCCCAGGGGCAGCTGGTTATGTTTAAGATCCAAACACATTTTCTTGTCATCGATAGTTTTTCACGTTCCTATCTTGTAGAGACTTTAAGATTTTATTTCAATCAAAGCCACATTCCTATACATAGGGCGCACATTATTCTATCGACATGGCGGGCAAAACTAATGAGCGAGCTATTGAGGTTTGACTCTCAATTGAGAATTTAAGCTCACAATGTGAGAAAAGCAGAGCAAATTATTTGTGAATATAGGGTGCGTAATGATTTCGACCTAACCAAAGCACACTACATCAAAGATTTTTGAAAGAATAAGATGTTGCATGCTCGAACTTCAGTGGAAGGCAGCGGAGCTTCACAAATTTAACACAAGTTTTAGCATAATTTAAGCACACAAAATACACTGATTGTAGTTTTAGAACAGGGCTCTTCATTTCATAGCACAATTGCGCCCTCTGAATTCACACGCATATGATTCGCTCTGCCGTTGTTAATTGAGTTAGTCGCCGATTGTAGAGTTGTGCTTTTTCGTTCATTTCAGAGATTCGAATCTTTCGTTCTTTTCTGATGAACGAACAAGTTGTTCTTTTTTTTTGTTCAAGCAAATTTGATCACTGCTCTCGCACCCGCGAAAAAAGCCAACAAGTATAGATGAGGGTGTGTATGCAGCAATGCTTTGTGTAGGTATATTTAAATGAGTAATGAATAAATAAGTTAATTTATATATGTATAATTAACTTCAAAAAAAGTTACAAATTTCGGAAGGTCCAGGAAATTGAAAGAGTACAGACACAAATTGTAAATATGAACTTTGAAGTTTAATAAATGTAATAATTAGTTTCTTACAAAGCATGTTTTTCATAAATAGTCCATACATATATTGTTGTAGCAGTGCCACACACAAAGATGACCACACATATCTTTAGTGTAAGTGGCATCATCGACATTCGTGCTCACTGTGAATTTCTGCGTATGTAATTATGAATTTACAATGTTCGCGAACGAGAAGAGAGAAAGAATAACATTAAGTAAAACGAACTAAAAGAACAAATGAACTAAAAGAACAAAAAGAACCGAAATCGAAGATCTAGTTCACTTGTTCAGTTGAGAGACCCGGTCAATTGAACAAGTTCAGAATGACACGACCCATCTCTAGACGATTGGCACTTGGCGTAGCAACATCGGTGATGGGTATCGGCTGATCGGTATCAAAATATGTATGAATAATTATTAATTACGCACGATCATCGCGACGATTGCGCTCTCACTAATACAGGCGCACTTTCAACTTTGAAGAGCCCTGTTTAGAGTGTAAAAATGTAAATTCTGAACACATTAGCTGAATAAAAGTGTAAAAATAATTGTTAAATAATAAATACAGACAGTGGTAGTTTAACACATTCTGCTATGGTGAGTGGTGAATGTGACCTACTAGAGGTTTTTTGAAGCTCCGCTGCTTTCCACTGAAGTTCGCGCCTGCAACATCTTTATTCTTTCAAAAATCTTTGACTACATCTCATGCTTTAGCTTCGAAAAAGATTCCAAAAACCACAATTTAGTTGGAGGGATTAGCACAAGGGTGCGCAAATAGCATAACATACTATACATTTGTATCCTTGTGGTTGCAGATGAGCGAAATTTGTAGTATCTGATGTTTACTGTGTAGTTCCTACTTACTACCAGACCACTGTAGTGTCTTTCAGTTAGAAGCTGTAAGCGTGAAGAAACCAGCATATTAGCTGAACAGTGCCTTATTCCAAGTCAGTAACAGCAGCTTTTGGAAGTTTCGGGCTGCAGAAAAGTAAGGTTTGAGCACGTTCTGTGTTCGTGTCCTATTAAAGGTGGCAGAGGTGCCAGACATTGAGTAAGCAATTAAGCGAGGCCTTAGCAAACTTCTAGTTTTTGTCAAGAGGACAAATTACCTAATTGGGATACGTCGTTTGGTCGTAAAACAAATTCTTGTAACACCATGGAAACATTCAGTCTATGTGGGGCCTTTACTGACCGGCAAGTTTGTCCTAATATAGACTGAATATGCATGTATTTCTCTTGGTCTACTGTGTTGTCCCTTAGGTTGATATCTGTGTAAGTAGATAAGATGAGACACCACCTCTCCGTTACGGTTACGAGTAAACAAATAACCATTCATAAGAGTGTTGGTTATAACATCGGCCCATTCAAAGCTATTATTACCCAAGTCCAGTTGCGAGGGAGTAATCTTTTTTCGACGAGGTTTCCCTTTTAAAACACGACTTTTTCGACCAATCTGGATCAGCATGTAAAAGAATAAAATTATAGCATCCGTATGACGGGATTTCGTCATTTGGTCCATGGTAAAATTGGAAAAAGTACCGGACGTTGTGTTTTAACGAGCGTAACTCCCACTTACTCACAGCACCGAATGGGCGCCCTGGAATGTTCTCAAGACCCGGGGGAAATGGAGTAACACTCACAAATAGTTTGAGCAAAATTAGTTCGTCAATTGCCATTAAAAACATGTTGGTTTGTGCGTTATGCACACTTCGTCACGCTGACTAGTGTGTGAAACGTACCACATTATGTGTGAGAGAGACACTGCATGAGTGAATCTTTTTGATGTTGGCGACATACACAAAGTCACTGCCTCGTTACGCAGTACGGACTCACTTGCAGCGCGTGAGCCGTCAGTTATCACCTTTAGTTGCTTGGCATAAACATGAGTGCCCAGTTAAATATTTCGTAAATATCGACCTAACTCTTATGAAGAAGATCCACTCGATTTTATCGTTGCGTCGGCTTAGTGTACCAGTGTAGTCGTGTGCATGTGATTGCAGACGTCAATATGCACAGCTTGAAATCGTTTTTGTAGAGCGATATATACAACTCAAATGTTCTGAATCTTGTCAAAATGGTTCTTTATATATCAGCATCTAATATGGTAGGACGATACTTTACAATTAATGTATTCGCGTACTTCAACTTATAGGCATGCTTATAAAATCTAAAACTTGATTACTATTCATTCATAGCCTGCGCTGACGCACGCGTCAGTCTTTGTCGCATTCGACAATTTCTCACAAGCAGCCCCGATTTTTCGCGTTAGCCAGCCCTTCTCGAGTAGTTGCCTTATTGATTCCATCGGCATCTCCGCCTCTGCATATCATTTATGTCACTGTGCATTTCCGTGATTATGATATTAGCATGTAGCTTGAAAAACAAAAATTTATTTTTAGGAACCATCAGCTGCGCCAAACGTTAGGCCACCGATGATTTTCCTTGATGAAAAAAGAAGATACCACGAAAACCGGCCGCCGCCAGGGACGCTGTGGCGGTGTGGTCGGGTAGCGTCGTTCCACCCTACCACACCGACGAGGCCTGGGTCAACTCCCGGGCAAAATAAACAACAAAATGAAAAAAAAAATTAGAATAAGGGAAACAACAGGTTTTTCTGAGCCACCTCTGCAGTGAAAATGTTAGCACTACGAGTGTATTTCTGCATGGAAAAGCTTCTCACGTTGAAAATTCATCTGCCGGGCACAGATGCCGTTCGGACAATCGGCTCTCTCATCTCGCTCCGGAAAATATGTCAGATTAGACTGACGGTTCGATTGATTAACCAATACTCGGCCATCCGATTTTTCGATAGGATTTTGAGTTTTGGAAAAGAAAAACAAAAACGTTCCACTACCCCTACACATTCCCAAAAAAATCCAATTTTTTTTCTTTTCGAAGCCGACGCACGCAAAAAAAAAATGGCGACCACGGCGTCCAAAGTTTCGACATCCAAAGCACCCCCACACAAACCCAAAACAAAATATTTTGTGGTTTCAAAAAATTGTCCATCGCCAACGTTTTTACAAGGGTACCAGTTAACGTAGAATCCCGTCCACCAATTGCGTAGGGAACAATTAAAAGGATTACCGGGAGCATTTGCACACACCCCCGTATTGGGAGGAATCAAAGACCACGGAATGTCGACGCAGGAAATCTGCACGTTAGTCACAAATCAAATCCCATGTGCACACACGTACACCCACGTCGCTGTATTTATTTGATACTGACGTGTAGACCCCATAGTATCTTATCACATTCTTTCTTCCCTTTAGTGGCCCCGTTCTCTTGATGTGTTTTTTCTATCTCTACCCACACTTCTCTCTCCCATCACACACCCCACCTCCATCTTGCTTGATCTACGACATAATTATTTACTCCAGAACCTATCTGTGTCAAATTTGCTGGGGACCTAGCGTCCCCGCAACTCTCCTTCCATTATATTACGGATGCCATCTTAGGGAACACATTTATCGTATACAAAAAGAGTTTTTATCGTCTCGGGCAGCTCACGAGGTGAATGTTTTAAGGTCCTGCTTATGTACGAGACGCGCAAATTAACTATGACGAGTGTTTTCGGCTTGTTATCAGCTTCCGTTATCATAGAGAACAGCCGGCTTTTATTTGCTTTATTATCGGATTGTCTTGGGCTCCGACTATGACGCGTGATTTTCCAACTAGCGTGTGGACCAAATGATATACCGTCGAAGTGAACCAAAAAATTCTACACCACTGATGACTGGCTTACACGCCGAAACCGGTGCTTGTCCTCGAAAACCACGACGTGCTTTGACAACGGGAATGACGGACAAATTTTCCAATATTCACATCCTTTAATCGCGTATCTGTGTCATAACAAAATAATGACTCGTTCCGAAAACACAAATCGATCAACCTCACCGGCAGCTTAAAAAAACTGTATCACTCCAATAAGAAGTCGATAACTTTCTCGATATCTCACACATCAAATAGCTTTTCGATTAAAAAATGACTTAGCACGCTGGAAACAGTATTTACACTGTCGTATTAAGTATAGCACTTTTTCTATGTCTCACAAATCGATAGCGTTCTTGCGCTCAACAGATCGATTAATTTCTTCGACTATATATCGTTGATAACTTACCGATAACATAGTCTTTACTTCATAGGATCATTTAATCGATATTGGTCCGATAAACTTTTTGATAAAATATTGATAAAAATTTTTTTTATTTTTTTTTTCGATAATAATTATCGATTAACCTTTTTGATAAATTAATCATAACACGCTAACTTATCTCAGCAAATGCGAAACAAACTCTTTTGATACAATTACTCGATTTACGCCTGCACGTTTAATAACCCGGTTATTTTCCCATAATAAATCGATTTACTTTTCTTGATTTACACACAAATACCTCTCTAACACCCATCCGGTATTTGTAGATGAAATTTAAGGGAATCCCTTATATCACGGCCTTCTGGTTTTGCTCGGCGAATCACGCTCCTTGTGGGTGGTCCATGAAAATGTCTCGAATAAGAAACTCGAATCATTATCTGTAGCAAACTGTTCTTTATATTGACAACACTACACTTGGGTAGTAATACTTCCACAATCAAACTACTCGCTTACTTTACATAGAGCCCCGTTCTCGCAGCTCGTGCGCTGCTTTTATACTACCCGGTTACCTTTAATTCGCTACATTTCTCTAAGGTCTAGTGCCTTTCTCAAGACACCTACTATAAATTTGAATATGTAACAGAAAAAGCAGTGTCTAGTTTAGCTGAGCATCCGCACTGTAACTTTCTAAACCTCTAATTTGTATTAATAATAAGTCTTACACAATATCCCATTACAATGAAAACAATTAAGTTAACAATGACTTACCTAGCCAATAGCTTCTGTCGCATTGCCAAATTCTTTTTTATCTGCCTCCATTACGAAATTTTACTTCAAGGCGCACGGGAATTTTCAAAAATAAAAAACAATGATATCTACCATATGCCCACAACGAAATGTATACCGCAGTGAGCAAGTCACATACAGGAAGCTTCCCATTTATATACATTGCGCAATATCATTTAGTGTCGCATCCGGCTAATCATTACTTGAATTTAGTCACACAAGTAAACGCTTACCTTGATTTAAAACAAGTTTGACGCAACCAGAACAAATATAAACTATATGTTAATTTATTTTCACCAATCACTCCCTGGTGAATCTCTGTTTTTGTCCGGCATCAATCTCTCATTCACTTTTAAAGTACCTAGCCCTTTAAACTTATGTCGTGTGTGCAACTTAATCGTTTTTGCAATCCATAAGTCGAAAAGCAGAGTTACATTTGCATTGAACCTCAGCATACACATAAAGTTTATCTTAAAATGGGAATAATTGATGACCTTCCTTATTTGTTTTAGAAGGCACCTTAAGGGCCCTACAGGCAAGGGGCCACCGAAATTAGGTGCGTGCCGCGT
>JARSSU010045238.1:0-42551 GCA_029619165.1 Eurosta solidaginis | reverse complement strand
ATAGAACTAAAGATGTTAGTCGGCTCGTACCTTAATGCTGCTCGATAACGTTACGTACCGGCAAAGGGCCAGCAACTTCCATAAACAAAAATTCAAGTAAAAGCAAGCCGCGATAACTAGATAGATATTTTGAGCTGAGCTTTTCCTCAATTTAACAGAACAATAACCCAAACACATAAGTGCCATGTACTAAAAAAGCGTATTATAAAAAGGGCAGGGTTATTATAACGAAATTTTTCCAACTTTTACTAGAAACAGCTTATTACCTGCACCTACGCACTTTACAAAAAATTTGTATAAAAGAAGGTGATTTACCGATTTAGTCCATTTGTACTGAAAATATTTCAGTTAATAAACACCGAACTTTTCGACGTTTTATAGCGCCAGAAACATTGGGAAAGCATTGTAAGAAAGGGGCAGTGCCCTCCCATTTTCAAGATTTCAATTTTTGCCCATTTCTTGTTATATGGCCCAAAATACATTGACACAAACTATTTTTCGCTAAGATTTACTTATTATTTTTGCCTACGACCCTTTTTTAAGTCATTTTTATAAAGTGGGCGTGGTCCTTAACCAATCTTATTCATTTTACTTGAAAATATTTCCCGCCATTAGAAAAATATTGTGACGGACTTTTCCTTGACTTGCCGGGGTTGATCTCAGTCCGTCCAGGGTTCCTGGAAGTAGAAATTCCTAACGGTCCTTCTGAAAGAATAACTCTGTTTTGTTCGATACAAAACGTTATAAAAAATTATTTATTTGATAAAATTCTACTTTTCTACTCCTAGGCTGATTTCCTTGCTCTATAAGAGGTGACGGAGGTGATAAAGCCCTCGGCCAACCTCTGCGGTCGAATGGAGTGATAAAGCCTCCAGACGAGTATACTCTAAGTACAAATGAAGTGAAAAGCCTTCAGGTGTACTCTTGGTCGGTAGTGATAAAGCCTACCGACTCGTATGCCTGTCTCCTAATCTCTGAATTCAATGCGAACTCCTCGCCTTATATACTAATTTTTGCACGCAGGCAAACGGTTATTTTATATAACAACTTTGAACTAATGGTATTAACAATATAAAACAACTGTAATCCGGTAATATTTCCTTCCATGAATTTCCATGCACCATAATGCTCCTTATTGAATACAATGCCTTTGTACTTGCTCATACTGTGCTTTCCAGGCTTTGGTTTATATATTGTGTGTTTGTATATTTGCTTGTGGTCACCTGATTCTAATGTTGTGTTTTGCTTTGCCCATGCTTCTCTGCTCTTCTGTTGTGATGGCGTGCGTTGGTGTGTTGTATGCTAGTGCGTAAATATGTATAACGAAATTTCAATTAGTAGCGGCGCTTATTTTGACGACTTGCTGCTGATCTCCGTTCACTTAAGTTATTATGTATGTTGTATTTGTAACTGGGTACATTGGATTTTGAGTGTGCAAAGGGTTGATCGACCGCTGCATTTTTATGTTTTGTGCGTATCTACTTTCCAAATATTTAATGCATGTTAGGGTGATCCTATATTCAAAGTTTTATGTTTGCGAAAATGTAAATATTTGGCTTGCGTGCAAAAGTGCGCAAGTGTAATTTGTTCTTCATTTTAATAATTATCAATTCAACGTACAACCGAATATATGTATTTAGAGTATAATTCATAAAGGTATACATATGTATATTCTCATAAAAATGTATAAGTGGTAAATTCAAATATAAACTCCAAGTTATTTCGAAACGTATCTTCTTTAGAAAAATGTATGGATATGTTTATGTTGTGAGATACAAGTCCTCGACTTTGGGTCCTCACATATGCGGACCCAATTTTTTTCCGATATAAGCTTTTTTCGAGTTTATGGCTCCCGAAATATTGAAAATTGCTTGGACAAAAAAGGGGCGGTGCTACACTCATTTTCAAAATTTTAGGGTTATCCAATTTAGTGTTTTAATTCATTTAGAAAGTAACTTTTATTGTTGCAATGCCCTTTTTCAGTAAGATATTGCATATTATTTTCGTCACGACCCTTTTAAAAATCTTTCGTACAAAAGTGAGCGTGGTCTTTAACCCACCTCGTCCATTTTTTCTAAAAATATTTCCTGCTATAGGGAAAAATTGTGTACCCAATTTTGTTACGATCGGTAATTTTTCTTCAGTTATGTCTCCCGAAACATAGAAAATGGCTTAGTCAAAAAAGGAGCGGTGCCACGCCCATTTTTAAAAAATTGAAGTTTTTCCTATTTATGTGTTATAAATGCGCTTGCGAAATGAAATACCATTGATATAAAGCTCTTTTGTGGGTGTGGTTCTTACCGATTTCGTTAATATTTCTTCAAAGCATTCCTTATAAGTAGTAAAAGTAACCTCTCTGCCGAATTTTGTTACGACAGTTTTACGATTTTTGTTTTATGATTAATAATATTTGTAAAATTGATTTTAGACAAGTGAGCGATAACACGCCCATTTTAAACATTTTTCAAATTTTTATCAAGAGTCTCAATATCAGTTCACACGTCAAATTTTAACATTCTAGGTGTATTATTTACTAGGTGTGTATTATTATACTAAATAGGTCGGTGTGGTTTATCATCCGATTTCGCTCATTCTCAATACCATCTATTCTGGGTCTAGATAAGCTCGTGTATCAAACTTGATGAAGATGTCTCAATATATACTCAACTTATTGTGTTAACGGACAGACGGATGGACGGATAGATGGACGGACGGACGGAGATGGCTCAATCAATTTTTTTTCGATACTGATGATTTTAATATATGGAAGTCTATATCTATCTCGATTCCTTTATACCTGTACAACCAACCGTTATCCATCAAAGTTATAATACCCTGTATACAATTACAGATGGGTATAAAAATATTTTCTACATTTTCGATAACACTCCTCAGAACCTTTGGGGAGTGCCTTTATTGCAACAACATCAATAAAAAGCATTTGAGTATAACCAAAGAGATTAAAATGCCATTTAAAGGAATTATAGAGTTTCATAAATCAAAAATAATGACATACAAATTTAAAAATCGGATGTAAAATAATAAAATAAACAGCTTAAAAAAATAATTATTTTTTTCCTCTTTTTTTCCAGCATGAAGTGGAGTGAAGAAAAATATCAAAATATAAAAAATAAAAGCTTGCATTTGTTTTGAATTTGAAATTTCCATGCAAATTTGGAAAGCCTTTTAATGCTATGCAGTCGCACCACTCCCAAATATTTGTCTATATTTAAAACAGATGCAACTTTTAACATCATTAAGTCATTTGATTGGATAATCAACTTTGTTAACAAACACTAGTCAAGCAAATACAGCAAGTTTGAATGACATAAGTCATTTGCACTTTTATTTGCGCTATTGACACGTAGCATTAAACTCACCACAATAAAGGTGTTACCTTTTTTTGTTTTAGAACTTTGCGGAAAGCGCGCAACTATTCGCTACATTAATTAGCGTCGTGTGATATGACATCATAAACTTTTAAAATAACTTTTGAGGCCAATAGCTCATTTATTACTTTGACCTTGTGGCTTCCTGCAAAATGTTTTAAATTAATAATGTAGAAATATTTCTATACTAGCAGACCCGGCAGACATTGTTCTGCCCTAAATTTGGTCTATCTGCATACATTTTAATAAGCTTTTTCGGTCCAACTCTGCCCTCCCCACTCTTAAATTTTTTTGAGTCCTTTTATTCACTCCTCCCTCCGTCTTTTGCGCTTCATCTATCTCTATCTTCGTGTCACTCTATCTCCTTTTCCTTCCCTCTTTTCTCTTCTCTCAAGTTTTTCTCATTCTTCTTCATCCATTATTGCCAGTCTCAGAGGGTGGTATGTACTTTGTTCTAGACCCATTCCGAGCCCCAGTCCCACTCCTAGTCTCAATCTCAGTCCTATGCCTAATCCCAGTCCTAGTCGGTCCTGGTCTACTTCCCGGAAAAAGGATTGTAAATACTAATATAGGCAAATTTATATACCAAATTTCAGCAATCGAATAGGACGTATGTAAATAGGTATGTGGGTGTTATTAATGCCTGTCTTTATTTCGCATTCGCATGCATAGTTATCAGTTTTGCCAGGTCGATGCGACAAAGTCGAATATCACGATAAAAATTACTTTAAAGCTCTCAACAACAGCTTTAATTTGATATGCAGATTACACACACATTCTAGGGGTATCCGCGTCCACGTTTTGGCCTATATCTCGAGACCCTAGTCATCTATGGAAATTACCATATACTAAAGCAATCATCAACAGCTTTCATTTTATATCCATATTGTACAAACACAACCGAGAATTACCCAGGTCCACGTTTTGATATCAAGGCCCTTGCCAGAAATGAGATAAAAGGATCCTATGTACTGGTTCTAGGCTACCTCTCCCTCAATTTTAGCAAATCGGCATGTCCGTTCTTGAGTTATAAATAGCGTAACTAGCACCACTTTCTTTTATATACATACTAGCAGACCCGGCAGACGTTGTTCTGCCCTAAATTTGGCCTATCTGCCCTACCCTCTAAACTTTTCATAATCTTTTTATTCACTCCTCCCTCCGTCATCTCCATTTCATCTCAATCTATCTCTATTTCAGTCTCCTTTTCTCTTTTCTCTTCTCTCAAGGTTTTCTCCCTCTTCTTCATCCCATTATTGCCAGTCCCAGAGATTGGTATGTATTTTGTTCCAGTCCCATTCCGAGTCTCAGTCCCAGTCACACCCCGAGTCTCAGTCATCAGTCCCAGTCCTAGTCCTAATCCCAGTCCAAGTCCCGCCTCTGGTATGTGGGTATTATTAATTATTGTCTTTATTTCGGCTTCGCATACGTATTTATCAGTTCTGCCTGGTTGATGCGACTAAATCGAATATCACAATGAACTCTAGAGCTCTCAGCAACAGCTTTCATTTGATATCCATAATACAAACACATTTTCAATGTCCACATTGTTTTGGCCTATATCTCGAGACCCTAGTCACCTAGCGGCGTAAAACTTACTCTGTATTATAGCACACATCACAGCTTCAATTTGATACCCTTAATGTAAAAACACATTCTAGGTGTATCCGGGTCCACGTTTTGGGCTATATCTCGAGACCCCTAGCCTCCCAGTTGTATGAAAATTATCCTGTACTATAGTACTCATCAACAGCTTTCATTTGTTATCCATATTGTATAAACACATTCTAGGGGTAACCGGGTCCACGTTTTGGGCTATATCTCGAGACCCTAGCCTCCCAGTTGTATGAAAATTATCCTGTGCTATAGCACTCATCAACAGCTTTCATTTGATACCCATATTGTATAAACACATTCTAGGGGTAACCGGGTCCACGTTTTGGCCCATATCTCGAGACCCTGGTCACCCAGGGGTATCAAAATTATCCTGTGCTATAGCACTCATCAACGGCTTTCATTTGATAGCCATGTTTTATAAACACATTCTAGGGGTACCCGGGTCCACGTTTTGGCCTATATCTCGAGACCGTAGTCACCCAGGGGTATGAAAATTATCCTGTACTATAGCGCTCATCAACAGCTTTAATTTGATATCCATATTGTATAAACACATTCTAGGGGTACCCGGGTCCACGTTTTGATCTCAAGACCCTAGGCACGTAGCGAAAAAAAAGGTAGACGTTGGCCGATTCTCAGACCTACCCAATATGCTCACAAAATTTCATGAGAATCGGTTCAGCCGTTTCGGAGGAGTTCAGCCTCTAAAACCGTGACAGAAGAATTTTATATATTAGATAGATATACATACATACATATATGTAAAAGTCAAACGAGAACCCAACTGACATCAATCATATTATATGATGCCATGAACACAAAAAGAATCAACATTTTTTTAAGTGCCAACTCAACACTAAACGGGGCCCACGCACACATGCTCACGTTCGTATAAAAATAAATATGCAGCCATTTAGAACGCTTACATGCCGGGCAGTTAGCCAAGCGGGCAGCCTAATTAAGTTAAGATGGTGTGTGGTGTGTGGCTACTGGCGTTCTAGTGAGTATGTCAACAGTGTGTGATGTTGTTGTTTGCATTATAATAGCTTTTACTTTTGCCTTAGGTGCATACTCTTACACACATACATACATATTTTCTCTGTCATGTTTTTACACTGCGCGTTCATATCATATTATTTTGCTTCCGCTTTATAGCTTTTTTTCGTTACAAGGAAACGAGTAAAGTAAAAGAGTGGGGTTAGAGGGGTTCAGCCGTCATATGCTTGGCATAGTATCACGTTTTTGTCCAAATTGTAAATATACAAAGTTTTCTCTTAGCCTTTGAATTGATGTAAATTGAAAATAATGCTGGACATTATGTACTTAGTGGTGTTTAGTATATTCATTTTGTCTTTGTGTGTGTATGTTTTTGCCATAATGTAATAACTTCCTCGGAAACTCGGAGGCCTCCTATGACATTTTTAGGAGGAGACTTTTACTAGCCCTTTCGAGTTTCGTACCTCTAAAAAGTGAGGTCTTATTGAATAGGCCACCCTGGTTTAATCTAAAACTAAATAATCTTAAAAATAGAAAAAATAAAGCTTTTAAAAAACATAGGAAGAGCTGTAAAGAAATTGATCGACTTAACTACATAAGACTTAAAAAGCAATTCGATTGCCCTAATAAGTGCTGTTTTAAGCAATATATGCTTAAACTCGAATCAAAACTAAAGTCAAAGACGTCTAGTTTCTGGTCAGTATTAAACGCAAAAGAAAAACCAATGGCTTTCCAACGACCGTGGAGTATGATGGCGAAGAGTCCAGTAATCCACAGGATGCCTGCAACCTGTTCGAGAAATCATTCCAAAAAGTTTACTCAAAGTTTACCTCTTCACCTATATTCACTCTGGGTACCAATGCCAAATTTCTAATTTCGTTGTTACCGCAGATGACGTTCTTCTATCAATCTCTAAATTTACAAGTTCTGTAAAATCAGATACTGAGGGTGTTTTCTCAGATATTTTTCAAAATATGCGCAAAACCGTTGCAGAACCCTTAGCTCATCTCTTCAAAATTGCTTGAACAGCGGATTTTTTTAGGACTCATGGAATTATGCTCCACAAAGCCCATATTGTGATGACATTTGCAACTACAGATCAATTGTTAAACAGAGTACTCCGGCAAAAATATCGACCACGTACTCCAACGTAAATTGCTCGATTACGTAGGCAAGGCTATAGTGGGGTGTCAGAATGGATTTTTCCCAGGTAGGTCTACTACCACAAATTTAGCTTTAGTTACTAATCAAATTGTGGGTGCTTTAGAGAACTCTGAGCAACTCGACGTCATATACACTGACTTCTCGAAAGCATTCGACAAGGTTGATCCTACTATTGTAGTACGCAAGTTAGCCAAGTATGGAATCAATAGAAACTTGTTGAAATTCTCCACGAGTTTTCTATCGAACAGAAAGCTCTATGTGGCAATTGGAGCCGACAAGTCATCTCTGCATATTAAGGTCTGGTCAGGTATTCCGCAGGGTACCCATTGTTGCCCTCTATTATTCTTAATTTTCATAAATGATTTGCCCACAGCAATTCAAATTCGCAAAATGTTTGATGTTTGCGGACGATGTCAAACTATTTCTAACGATCCGTAATAGCTCTGCCTGCACTAACTTGCAATCTGATCTGGACTCTTTTGCCGGTTGGTGCGCAGACAATAATTTATTATACTCAGCTGAGCAGAGCGATAACAGTTTTCTCTGAAAATGGGCGAAATCGATGAAGCCACGCCCAGTTTTTATACACAGTCGGCCGTTAACACGATAACTTGACCAAAAATTGTTATTTCTTTACTAAACTTAGTTCATGTACTTAGTTCTGGGTCACCCTGGTCCGATATCTCGAAAACGCCTTCACATATACAACTAAGGTTCACTCCCTTTTAGAACCCTCATTAATACCTTTAATTTGATACCTATATCGTACAAACACATTATAGAGTCATCCCTGGTCCACCTTTATGGCGATTCTAGGTTCATTTTCCTACATGGTGATTTTCTCTTATTTTGTCTCCAAAGCTCTCAGCTGAGTATGTAATGTTCCGTTACACCCGAACTTAGCCTTCCTTACTTGTTTTTAAATACAAACAAATGCTGCGTTGCGCCTTATTCCAAAAAGATAACTGCGACATATTTTATCTACAAACTAAATGCTAAACCTCTTAATCGTTGTCAAGAGAGTAAAGACTTTGGGTGTAATTTTTGACTCCAAATCCCTTTTTCTAGTCACATTGACTTCGCTGTTTCAAAATTTGTTGGAATGGTTGGGTTCAGTAGACGTAACACCAGTGACTTTAAGGACCCTATGACGTTAAAGGCACTTTATATATCCTTGGTCAGAAGTGGTCTTGAATATTGCTCAATAATATGGAATCCCTTTCTATGAATCTAACTCTTATAAAATTGAGAGAGTTACAAAAAGTTTTACGAAAATTGCTTTACGGATGCTTCACTGGCCAGACGGCCTCCCATCGTATACAAGCAGGCGCAAATTCCTTGGTCTTCAGGCTTTGCACGACAGAAGAACTTGTATCTTGAGTGAGCCTATAATGTAATAAACTTGAGCATAAATTGTTCCGATTTATCTAATTTGTTCATTCCATATATTCCACTGCGTGATCTTCGGCGTAACAGTATTATTTATCGAAATAACTCATAAAACGAATTATGCTATGAATGAACCTATAACTAGGCCTTTACAACCAGTAAATCGATTCAGTAATGTACTTAATTTTAATAACAGCTTATATAAGTTTAGCTTGAAATTGTTTTCTATTTTTAAACTAGTCTGTAAGAAAGCATGTACTTTTAGACTGAATGAATTAAATAAATAAATAAATAAATTTAGTACAAGCACAAATTTTAATATATTAATATGTTTGATTGTTTGTATGTATATTTGACGTAAGTTTCTTCGTACTTAAGCGTGCATGTTCAAAGCATTGAAAACTAAACACGACCTTCAAAAGCGTTTAAGGTTCTGAGGTGATTTTGTTAAGTTAACTTAATGACGAACATTAATGAATAGGGAAGGAAAAGTTAACTAAATAAATTTCTGAGATTTAAGTAATTTCAGTGGAGTGTGAGTCTTGAAACTAAGAATATACTTCAGAACCCGATTAAAATGCTATCGAGTTTTCAGTAGATTTCTGGCGAGGTAAAATCTTGAGATTTTGAACATGCTTAGGGTTCTATTTGAATGCAATACTTAGCAAGGCGTGAGTACCAGGTACTCGTGAAGTTCAATGTGTAAACATGCAGGTGTACGTCTAGAACTACTACTACCCGAGCACTGCTGTGTATTCCAGGCAGAAGTTTCAGCCATCATGGAAGCCACAGCTAAGATAGGTACACACAATATCGGCTAAGAAATTTTATTTCCCACGGCAAGGCTGCCATAAAATCTCTTGGCTCTTACTCGTTCAATTCTGTACTAAACTAAACTGTCGCCGATATCTTCAAGAGATGGCTCAACAGAACCATGTACACCTCACATGGGTCCCTGGATATAGGGACATCGATGGAAACTGCATTACAGATGAACTCGCTAGGCAGGGTACAACCAGGCTGATTCTTCCCGACCAAGAACGCTTAGGTATGCCCCTGGTCACATACAAGCTAATGCTAAAATAACATGTCCACCCTCAAAATGGTATCTTAAAAGATCCCGCCACATGCACAACTTAAGTAGGGATAAAATTTTCACACTTGTGGGGGTACTAACTGGTCATTGCCTTACATGTAGGCATGCAGAAAGTTAGAAGCGCCTTATCGTCGATGCTACACGAGTTGTAAAGAGGATAAGGAGGAGGACAAGGTGGTTGACCTCATCTGCAACTGCCCGGCACCAAGCGGAGCACGGCAGCGCTTTCAGAGTGCTCCATTTTCTAGATAATCTGAACCAGGTTGTGGAGTATGGCGTCAAGTACGTGCTCGCTTTTATCAGGTCATCAAAGTGGTCCGAAGAGGAAAGGTAAAGGTGTATTTTCGTGGTATCACAACGGGCCTAATATCACTGGCCTAAGTGTATCCTCGTGCAGCCACCTCAACCTAACCTAACCTAACGTCTAAAAAATTAACTGGGCTACTCACGTAGGAGTGCAACCCATAAGCCTGACAATACAGAGTCCCGACAATTTTCAGATATGAAGGATCGGGTAAGTGTTGGTTTACGGAAATGTCTAAAATAATAGAACAGTACCGAAGATGTGTATATTTTATAACATCATCTGTGATTTCTCAATTTACATATTGATGGGATTTTTGTAGGGAGATTAAGTCGGGATATGGCAGTGTCGGTACAATCCATGGTCGAGATTTGGTAGTGTGGGGTTTATGAATTGTCGGTATTTGGTAGTGTCGGGATTATGTATAGTCGAAATATTTTCGTACCGAGGTTTCGTGATTTTGTGCATCGGGATTTTGTAAATTATGTTTTACACCCATTCACGTATATGTATTTTCTAGGCTATCTGATATGTAGTTATATTTTTTACTCTGTGAGAAGAACAAAATACAATAAGAAAAAAGAATTTTTAGCCAAATAAACAGTTAATCATAATGACGTGAACATACCAAATTTTCTTTCTTAACAAGAGCTCTCGCAGGGATGGAAGTTAAACTATAACCGCCGAGTCACCGGATTATTACTGGTTTCTTATCTGCTTAATATCGACGAGCTACATATGTGTCATCGATTGAATATTGAAATTTTATAGCAATCCATTTCATAACAAACGGAAAATTCGTCGCTAACAAAACGATACCAAGGTGATAAAAAATTATAACACTACGGAAACTTTTCGATGCCAAGCCGATACCCTTTTTTTAATAACATATCGATTTGTGCATTACATTTCGATAACAGATCGATAACGGGCCGGTAATATATCGGTAAATTTGTTGATGATATATCAACCATTTTTACATAAATATTCGATAAATTTTCGATAACAAACAGATAACGCTTCGACTAAAATCGATAACTCATCGATAAATGCCAAAATTATAACATTTCGGTAACAAATCGATAACTCGTCCATGATTCGTCGTTAAACCATCTATTTTAAACCGCTAAGTCGTCAATAAAAAGTGGCAGCACACCCATAAAATGGCGATGCCATAACGTTATCAAACCTATTGCATTAGATCGTGAATTTGGGGATCGGCTTTCAATTAATTAATCAATTAAGTTGCCGGTGAGCTACAGTCCTGAAATTAAAAATGTTTTTCAATGAGTTTCGCTAGGCGTAGCACATCTCCAGAGTCTTGCTACACTACAAGCTGAGTACCTTATATGTAGTTGAAGGCCGGATAAGAAAGCAGCATACACAGGAAAACATTCCGATGGGGGCGCACTGAGCTGGCTATAGACCTCGTACCAAACGAGGGAGTTTCGCGATCAAATATTAAGAAACTTCTCATTGATATACATAATTGCAATATAGCACATAGTGTGAGAGGCATGAGAATGCAACAAAAGAGGAAAAATATTCCCCTAGATGGCGCACTGGTCAATGTAATGATAAAACTACAGATATTTGGAATACATATTTTTATGTTACTTCCTGGAAAGCTAAAGGTTTGCTTAAAGATTAAAAGATTGAAAGATTTGTTACAAATTTCAGCAACCAAAGTGTTAAAATTAACAAAAACGTTCCACTAGAAAGGGCGCAGGCCAGGTTATTTAGAAAAATAGTACAAAAGGCCGCCGTGGTGGTGGCAGCGTGTTCCACTTAGCAAGCCGAACTTCATGGATTCTAGTTTCGGGTAAAGGAGCTTTCATTTAAGAACAGGGCTTTTTAAGTGGGTTTGCTGCTGGGTTAGACAAAAATTCTAAGCGTATGGCTGACATGAAAGGCTTCACAGTGAAAATAAATCTGCCTTGCAGCTGCTCCTACAAATTTATTAAATTGAAACTTGACCACTTGAATGGTTATGGACGCCCATCATCGGGACATTAGAAGCCAGATTCAACATGACTGTTATTGTTCCTTTTCTAGAATTTTTTAAACTGTAAATGAAACTTGCATTGGGGTTTTATAATGAATAAACCTTATATGATGCAAACCCTCCTGTCAAAAAGAAGGCAGGCTTTTGCAGGCTAAATGGCCAATATGTTCATTATTATCTACCCATTGGAATAGGAAGCCAATTGTGTATTTTTTTAAAGTATGTATATATGCACATACAATTCCCAAAAAGGATTTGATCTCTGTCAAAGATATTGTCTTTAGTGAAGCGTGGCTGTAATTAAGTACAGCAATACCCTTATTTGAATATCTAAGTTGCTGATCTATCCTTACTAGCTTGTAGTAAATAGGTTAAACATGCCAGTCGATAGAGATGCCACATAAACTGAGAGTGTGGATAGTGCTCTTTTAGCAAAAATATTTGCCTAAATATAGTCAAAGTTCTTATACGTGTCGATTTTGGGGTCCAAAATTTGCTACGCATGGCTTTTGATATCCTACAGGTATCCGTAAGCCAAAATAATATAGTTTAGTAGAAACGTCCATCGCAATTTGGAGTCAAATCTGACTTTCAAGTCGATTGCTATCATACCGACTCTTCAGGACTCTTCTTCTGCAGAAAGTATAACCGGATAACAGCAAGCGTTCTGCCACCAACCTTTCGTCTTGGCCTTACGCGGATTTCGTTTGCATAGTTCCGAAAGTCGGGCCCGGTGCCTATTGGCAATTACAAGATTTTATCCACCACAAAGCCCAAGCAGCCACAATGAAGTTCCATATGGGGCAGTCTTTTATGCTGTGGCCTAGAAAACAACGCTGTCGACATCTATTTTTAACAGCACAGGTAGAGTGTATTTCCCTTCAATTAGCAGAATCAGTTGGCTTAGGACATGATGCCTCTTAATACTCCCAGTCGGTAATAACAAAGCAGAAATTAAAGGCTGCACCTCTTTCTCCGGAAAATTCAGCACACAAATTTCCCATTTATTTTGTGTTCTTTTTTATATTTTCGCTCATATTCTTAATTATACTTTATTCTGGCGAAAAAATAAAAATTTTTTTCTGGCGAATAGCCACGTTCGACAAAAAAACTAGAATTCTTAAAATTGGTTTATATTTGATCCACTAATTTTTTTTTGACCACCTTAACTTAAAAATGAAATTAAAAAGAACTTATATGCGATGGATTAAACTATTGTTAACAAAAATTGCAAGTGAGATGCTTGCTTTCCAAAAAAGCCAACGGTGTTTTGTAGAAATATTGCTGTTGTGTAATTTATGAGTTCGCTCATCGGTGTTTAACAGCTTCGAACCAAAAATCATAATATCCACATATACTGTTACGTTTTAACTCGAATTTTTAATTCCCTCACTTATCGTGTTTTAATTAAAAAATTTCATAAATTTTCTATAAATTGTTGAATGTGCTAAACATACCTTCTTTAAATTTATTACATTATTTTATTTTTATATTCCACATTTTAATTATAGCAGCCCACCATGGCGTATACGCAATATTTGCAAAAATTCACTAGCCATGTTAGAACCAGTTGGCTCATGGCAGCTTGGAAAAAGTGTATCTATTTTTAAGCATAAATACTATCGAAAAATGACAAAAGAATGTAAAAGTAAAGTTTCAAACGCTTTTTAATTTTATCCGATATTTAAAAATAAATAAATGTAAGGCGCGATAACCTCCGAAGTGATCTAAGGCCGAGCTTCTCTTCCAATTTGCGTCGTGTTCCTCTTGATTTTCCCTACAAATTGGCCGGACGGGACCTACATGTTTTATGCCGACTCCGAACGGCATCTGCAAGGCAGATGAGTTTTCACCGAGAGCTTTTCATGGCAGAAATACACCCGGAGCGCTTGCCAAACACTGGCGAGGGGCGACGCCGCTTAAAAAAATTTTCTTCTAATTGAAAAAGCTTGTTTCTAAAATTTTGATGTTGCTTTGCCCGGGGTGTGTACCCAGAGCATACGGTGTGGTAGGTGGAACACATCACCATCACACCACGGTGGCCACCATACCAGATATTTACTTGCTATGCCGCCGTTGCGCGGTCGCCGTAGTGTGATGGTAGCGTGCTCCGCCTACCACACCGTATGCCCTGGGTTCACACCCCGGGCAAATCAACATCAAAATTTTAGAAATAAGGTTTTTCAATTAGAAGAAAATTTTTTTAAGCGGCGTCGCCCCTCGGCAGTGTTTTTTACGCGCTCCGAGTGTATTTCTGCCATGAAAAGCTCTCAGTGAAAACTCATCTGCCTTGCAGATGCCGTTCGGAGTCGGCATAAAACACGTAGGTCCCGTCCGGCCAATTTGTAGGGAAAATCAAGAGGAGCACGACGCAAATTGGAAGAGAAGCTCGGCCTTAGATCTCTTCGGAGGTTATCGCGCCTTACATTTATTTATTTTTAAATATCGGATAAAATTAAAAAGCAATTTTCTCAATATGCTACCCCATTTTCATTGACTTACATCAAAAATCCGCCGTGAACGGGGCAATCCTAATACCTTGTTTCATGCATACAAATGACTCCGAAAGAAGTCATATAAGAAGTGAATTACGAGCAATTTTATAGCGTAGCAGCTTTGATCGGACTTAATTTTAGAGGTCTGATCCTCCCATTTAGGGGTCTGATTGCACTCCTATTCGGACAACCATAGAAAAGGGTGAAATGCGTTCATTTTGTACTCCATCATTTTTGGAGCATATACGCTCCAATTAAGGACACCTTTCAAAACTTCGAGTGTTTGCTGGGAAGCGAACTGATCATGAAATTTATTTACTTTGTGTGTGTTCAATATTTTACGTCATTATTATAGCTGGTTGATGCATTTCCTCCTGATATATGGGGAAATCTGCCAAACTTTGGTTTTTTGGGGGAAAAAATTTTTTTTTGAAACATGGTATCACGCAAATAGCTTTTTGTTAGGAACATTGAGGGGTAAATTGGAGCTATAGTGCATCGCCGTTACTCGTCTTACATAATGCCTCAAAAAGATATAGTCAAAAGATCGAACAAAATATACATAAATAGAGGTCGCAATGTTAAATATACATTTATTTCAACACTTCTGCACCGACTATATCGAAATTTTAACAAAATATGGAAATATATGCAGCTGTTGGCTATGTAAAATTTTTTTGATACACGAGACCCGGTTTTGTAGATATCGGTAAAAATATAAAACCGAATAACCGCCAAATATTTTTTACTGCAAAGTTTGCAACAAATTTATTTTAACGCCTTTCTACCGATTCTTTTGAAACTTTAAAAACATATAGATATGTGAACGAAGTATTTTTAGGTAAAAAATTTTTAATACCCGAGATCCGGTTTTGGAGATATTGATAAAAATATAAACCCGGAAAACCTTAAATTTTTTACTTATTTAAGCACTTCTTAACCGATTGTGTTGAAATTTTATCAGGATGTACATATCTATGTGGGGTATATTTAGGTAAAATTTTGCTGATACCCGAAACCCGGTTTTAGAGATATCGGCAAAAATATGAAACCGGGTAACCGTCAAATATTTCATACCCGTTTGTTAATTTTTTCTCTACACCACAGTAGTATAACATCAATTCATCATCTTGGAATATTCACGCAAGGAAAGTTATTGATGTTTGTACATGGGGCAAATGTACGAAATTTTCGCCAAAAATTGGCAATCGTCAGAAAGGGTAGACACAATAATTTTTGTACCAAATTTGTGTATGAATTTGTAAATGAAAAGTTACTTTTAAATAAAACCTGGTTAAAAAAAAATTTTTTTTCTACACTTTTCTCCGAGTGCCAATTTTTGTCGGAAATTTCGTATATTTGTCCCATGTACAAACATCAATACCTTTCCTTGCGTGAATATTCCAAGATGAGGCAAGTGATGGTATACTACTGTGGTCTAGAGAAAAAATTAACAACCGGGTATGAAGTGATAAAAGTAAAATTGCAGCTGTGCCCACAAAAAACATGTTCCTGAAAAAATTTACGCAACCAAGTGCTTCCACTTTTCTGCCTCTACCTTCAAAACTGAAAGGGGCACGTCGAATTTGAAGCACCAGGTATTTTTAGCCCCTGATGGGCTATTATCATGCTTAATCCAAATTTCAATACCCAGTTGCCTCAAAAAGCTATAAGCAAAAACTGTCAATATTGAAATGACAAAAAAAATTATCGCTACTTTGATTGATGATAGTTTTGAGTATTGGAGGGGCACATTAATTTTGCTCATACTTTAAGAATCTCCGTCTCAAAAGCAACATTCAGTTTAAATTCCATTGCGTTTCAGCGATGCCTCAACATTTTATCGAAAAAATTCATTCAAAACAAGGGTATCGCTTGAAAAAGTGTAAAAATCGACGCTTTTTCGACGTTGTTTCGAAGTTCTGCAAAAACTTACTATCAACTTTCTTGATTTTTAAAATTATCAGATCGGATAGTCAAAAGATCAAACTTAATGTTCTTCTACTTTTTTCTGGCCTTAAGTTTTTTGCCCTTGTGTAAAACCCGAGTATCCAAAAAAGTAAAAGTTTTTGGGATTTGCCCATATGTTATTTTATTTTTGATAAAAAGAAAAAAGAAACAAGCAGGTTTGCACTGTAAGGCGACCATTTGGTGCTTTTCAAAAAAAGTTTTTTTGTATAAAAAGCGTAGTGAAAAAAGCAAAAAACCGGACGTTTAGCACTTTCAGTTATAAATATTTAGAAAACCAAGAACAATTTAATATTTCTGTCAGCAGATTCAGACGTACCGCTGTCCTTTAGAAAATTATTTGCCTCTTTCAGGATTAAAAAGTAGTCGGCCATTGTTATTGGAATAATATTCATACCTTGAGAAACTTGACTTGTTGGCGAACCGGAATTGGGCTTGTTCGCTTTTCGAAAGCAAACCAAAAAATGACACCAATGAGAGAACAACTACCTATATAAACTAAAACTAACTATAAAAGATAGAACAACAAATAACGCAATAGTCAAGCATAGCATAACATATAAAAATATACTAGAGTATAAGTGATACCTGGAGAGAATCGGCATAAGACGAAGCGTATATCTCTATTGGCTTCCAGAGCATATAGGAATACATAGGAATGTTAGTCTAAATGATGGCACTGGATAATAAATACCTCACATTAGAGATATACGCCGCCGATAAACGCCGCCGCCGCCGCCGATTTGAGATGTTTTTCGCACGCCGCCGCTGGCGGCGTTCGGCGCGTTACTATATTTTTCTGCTCTTTTAAGACTGTCTAGGCCATTTATTGTTCATCTCGAAAATTGGTCCGATATGGTCGAAAGGGGTATCCAGGGATGCGCATCACTGCCAGTTATAAAAATGCAATTGCGAAATTAACACTTTCTAACCGTTCAAAAGTTATTTAAGAAAACAGGTCATTTCAATGCCAGCTTAATACGGATTTAGTATCACCAAATTCACCAAGTTATTAAAACAAAACACCTAAAGAAAAGTTATATAATAAATTTAAATGCTCACTTCGCATAATTAAAAAAAAATTAATAAAATACAATGAATTTAAATAAGATGTCCCATGTCGAACATATTTTCAAATTGTCCTCAAGTTGTTCAAAAAGCAAGTTGCGCGAAAAAGGTGCAAATTTTATATCCCGATTGGCTGAAAGAATAAGCGAAATCAGTGATGCAAAATCCTTTAGTAGGCTCCAGTGGTTTAAATTCTCCTCTGAAATGTTTCTCAGCTCAAACTTAAGTTGCATATATCTTCAACACGTATGAGAAGGGTTTGAAAAATCACTTTATTTGCTTAACTATAAAATAGCGTCTGAAATATTAATTTTGATTTTCACACATCATCATTCAAAACCAAGTATTCCGGTTTGACATTTCCAAAATTTGGCGGCCCTATCCACAACTAGTCCCTTGGAGTGAAACATTGGATATAGCCTATCAAGCATGCTTAAATACGACCTACCTAGCCGTCACGTCTCCAGTTACAAATGTGAATACGTAGGCATATTTTTTAACTAGGTTGAACGTTGTCCTTCGCAAGAACACTCAAAGTGGTTAAGCAAAAGCTTTCTCAAGAGAGTCGACCAAATTACAGAGTGTTCTACTACCCTAACGTAGGGGATAGTCGAACTTGTGTGAAAACTGAAGGCGCTCATCATAATGAGCTGTTATATCATAAGGCCGGAAACGAAGACTATTGAGGTCAATGTATCGCACACAAACGTCTGCAAATTTTGGTCTAAATTTCTAAACTTTTTTTTAAATATATGCGCCAAGGATTATACGATTTTCACACATGAGTTACGTAATGATATCCACTTAGACTGATTATGATTCCGAGGGCGGTATCCTTGACCGAATATTTACTCCCTAACTCGGAAGCATAGCACGACAAAAACATCCGTCAGCATGTCTTCGGAGTTACACCTAGAGCTTCGAGGAAAGTGACGTCGGCGAAGGTATGTGTTCGAAGTCGTAGTCCAATGGCTTCTGTGCTGGCATATGGTATAAGAAGGGCCAGGATGCGTGGTAGCGACTGGTTGTCGGGGTTGCTACTATTCGCACGTCGGGAATTGTAGCTCTTAAAAACAGCCGAAAAAAAATAAGGCGCCCTTTGTCACGATCAACAATAAGCCAGCATTGATGTTAATCGTTAAAATCGAGCTACGATAGTCATGACTCTTAGTAGATAATTGATAGCAACCGTAAGTCCCTTTTGTGCGTGGCCAGCATGTAGCCATAAATGATGTAAAAAAGTTGTGGCGACGTCGAGTACTAGAGTTACCACAGAACATTTCCTTCGGTGAAACTACGCTACAAAAGTGTGAACATTATAAGTATTTCTCCCTCTCTCCGCAAGGAGCTACTCCCGGAATTTTTTTAACGATCCACGAGATTTTGAGGCAAAAACCGCGGATACTTCCGAAATGGCCGAAACGTCGACTTCCTCAAATACATATAAACAAAACCTTTCTAAATATTATTTTTATTTAATTTTTGCTTCACAAGACTCCCAGATGCTCATCCGCAAGTTAATGATATTGTTCCAGATCGTCAAAAATACCATTGACGTCAGCAGTATGTTTCCATATTCATTAGTTGTGGAATATATGATACTCTAAAATACAGCCATTCAATTCAGAGGTTTACGCCGATCACTTTGTCGGTGCGCCGGCCACGCCACCGCCGCCGGTATATAATAGAGTCTACGCCGGCGCCGCCGATTAAGTGACCGGCATAAACCTCTACCTCACATAGACTAAATTTCTCCATAGTTTTACCATTCTAAAATTTCAAAAAAGTTTGACGGTTTCATGGACTTCCGAAGTTGCTTAAAAAGAAAATGGGAAAGAGTTTGGATAGATAAAAAAATATGCAACTGGGTGTTCGATAGCCCAGGGACTAAAATTTGTGCTCTTAGCACTTTCATTTCATGGCACCCAGATGTGGTAAATTATTTTTATAAATAAGTAGTAAATTTGGGAGTTGTAAAACTTTATTTGTTTATTTAAATTAGTACCAATGAGCATGAGTCATAATACGTTTTTCTATTTTTAGCGAGTCAACCTGAAGAAAATTCTTATGAATTTATCGCTGCAAAAGATTAAACCGAAGATGGCAAAGCGTCGAAACCTGTTTGCTTCAGTACCAATTTTCGAATTAAAAATCAACAAAAAAAGTGAGTATTTATACGTTCATACTTATATTTAAGAATTTATGAGCTTAACGCGCTTATAATAATTGAATTTCAATTATTATGTTTTCTAAGAGAAACTGAAAAGAAAGAAACATTTACTGCCATATTGCGATGGAACCATTTCGAAAACTGCCAACGTAATCATCATCAGGTAATTTTGTAATGTTATCAAAGGTTTCACCGGGATTCGAACCGTGTATCACATGGTGAAACTGCAGTTGCCTTTAACCACTAGGCTATCCAGCTGGTATTTGTTTTCATGCTTAAATCAGTTTTTCTCATTTCTACACTAACAACACAATTGAGACATTTGGTCTCTATATTAATTTGTGTGCCATGTAGATTTTTTTTGTAAAGTTCTTCTTCGTTGCGAATGAGAAGCTTTGTAAACTCGGGCTCAGTTTTACATATTTATGTATGTTTGTTTAATGGTGTGTTCAGTTTATACTTATATTTAAGAATTCATGAGCTTAACACCGGCTTATAATAATTGAATTTCAATTATTATGTTTTTCTGAGAGAAAACTGAATTAAGCATGAAAACAAATACCAGCAGGATAGCCAGTGGTTAAAGGCAACTGCATTTTCACCATGTGATTCACGGTTCGAAATTGCTTGATGATGGTTACGTTGGCGGTTTTCGAAATGGTTCCATCGCAATATGCCAGTAAATGTTTCTTTCTTTTCAGTTTCTCTTAGAAAAACATAATAATTGAAATTCAATTATTATAAGCTGGTGTTTAGCTCATGAATTCTTAAATATAAGTATAAACTGAACACACCATTAAACAAACATACATACATATATATATGTTCATCAATTTCTTAGGAGAAAGAAAAAATGTCAAAAAATAAAAAATAAATATGCATCAAAATTTCAAGCATTAAAAAGTATCAAGAATAATACAACCGTAGCAAAAATGGCAACTCTCTAATATAGTAAAGTACACTTCTTCATTGTAACGCTGAGTGTACAAAAACTCGTTTCACTTACCTAGTGTAATTAAATTAAGTTTCCTTTTTTGCTTATACAACACAAGCAGATACATGTTTTAATCATTGGCAGCAGTGTTTTTTATTTCGCTTTTCTTTCCTTTTATCTCTTATTTCTTTCTCTCCTACATTCATTGAAGATACGACCTTAGCAACTAATAATGAATTTAAAGTAACTCTTTCGAGTGTGTACGTATGCAAAAAAGTAATAATTTTTTATAACATGTTTTCATTAAATTAAAAAGTGTTTTTTTTAATTTAATAGTTTGCTTTAATTAAAGGATACAATTTTGTTTGAGGCCAGTTTAAAGGAAGCAAAGTCAAAGGCATCAACACAACCTGTATATAGAGTAAGCCTTTGAAGTTTTTGTTTAACTTCGAGTGGTGTTTTGCACATGCGCCTATTTAAACTGGATAAGAAAGACTTATAAGTATGTACATTTGGGTGTTTAATTTTCTGCTGATGATTTTGTTTGAATATAAAATTCCTTTCCGATATAGTCAAGAACATATCTATCCAGCGCTCAACAAAATATTAAAATAAGACCAATCCTAATGTGCCACACATGCGCTATTTTGCCAAATTTACCAAAACTGAAGTGAGCAAGTTTTGTTAGGGTTGCTTGGCTACAAGTTTTGTTCTGTTTGACGTACTTGCATATTAAATACTATGAAAATATATGTTCATATAACATGTCGAAGTTATTAAAAGACAACGTTAAAATTTCTTATTGAGAATAGGATTTTGTTATGATATTTTTTTGATTTATAATTAATGGAAATTTTTCGTCCATCTAATAAAAAACTTTTATTATTTTCACATTTATTAAACCAGTTTCTCTTTGTATGAACTAGGTTAGGTTAGGTTGAACTGGCCATGAGGACCTCACATAGACTGAGTGAGTCCGTAGTGTTACCAGAAGTTTGTTTTAACGACCAAACTGAAAAAGCCTATCAAAAACCAGGACCTATGTTATAAAATAACTCCGTCCTCGTGGCAAATACCAGAAGCTTCCTAGGACTTAAACCACTTGCTGCTTCTAGATCTGACAGCTGTATCACTCCTAATAGCTGGAGTCTTAGCCTGGCAAGTACAGGGCACGAGCACAGAATGTGCTCGATCGTTTCCTCCTCCAACCCACACTTCCTACATCTGCTATCACTGACCAAGCCTAATTTAAAGGCATGTGACGCCAGAAGGCAGTGTCCAGTCAGAATACCCGTCATGAGTCTACAGTCCTGTCTTTTTAATTATAGAAGCAACTTGTTATTCTAAGGTTGTAAGACCTACACATAATCTTCGACACTTTACAGCCCCGCGCTTGAACCCACGCCTTTTCCGCTTGGTCGATCATGTGCATCTCTCGCCTTCGCTTAATCTCGCCCAGTCTATTTGGGACGTCTACGGAGCAAGCTTCAAGGGATGCACCCTTTTTAACTAGTTCGTCCGCTTTTTTCATTCCCATCTATTCCCATATGCCCCAGGGACCCAATATAGATGTATGCTTCTCCCTGTCCCGATTCTCTCCAGAGACTGCCTGCACTCTAAACATGCATTTAGATGCTGTGCTATGCGAGATTATTGCCTTAATTGCTGCTTGACTGTCAATATAAAAGTTAACACGGTTGCAGCTAAGGCTATTCTCTTCCAGGGTTTCTACTGCTTTGGTTACGGCTACTATTTCCGCTTGGAAAACGCTACAGTAATCCGGCAGCCTTTAGGATCTATTTATTTCCGGATCAGCACAGTATACCGCAGAGCCCTACTCCTTCCACTACTTTGGAACCATCTGTGTACACATGTATCGCCTCGTCGCCATTTGGGTACCCTTGCGCCAACCGTCCCACCTCTATTGTGGCCTTAAGATCGCCCTCGAAGCGCAGATAGGGAATCAGGTAGTCTGTTCGTCTTGTGATTGATAACGCTATACTACTATGGCCGTATGGTCGGCGCTCAAGCTGCCCCGAGACACCGAGCCTGGTTGCAGTTGTTAACGATATGTTCTTTGCTACCAGGTCTACAGGTGGAATGTGCAGAATAGCATACAGTGCAGCCGTCGGGGTTGTTTTCAGGGCTCCCGTAATGCTAAGCATCGATAGTCTGCATACCCCCTCTAATTTTTTGAGGTAGGTTGGTTTTTTGTGTGGCTTTCCACCAAACAAGAACTCCATAGTATAGGATAGGGCTTACAATCGCTGTAAAAACCCAATGAGAAAAAGAGGGCGATAAGCCCCACATACACTACATGCGTAAAGTGCCGTTGAAGCCTTCTTCACCCTCTCCTCCACGTTGAGTTTGCATGACAGCTTACTGTCTATGATGATTCCTATATATTTTGTGCAAGATTTCTCCTGTAAGGTCCCCCCTCCTAACTTATGCCTGATCCAATTTGGGACCTTGTGTCTCTTTGTAAACAGGACCATATCCGTCTTATGCACGTTGACTTTCAACCCGACATTTGATGCCTAGGTATGAATATCCCGAAGCGCCCGATCCATCAAAGAGCTAATCGTTGGAAGGCACTTTCCAATTATGACAATGGCAACGTCATCCGCGTAAGCCGTAAGTTTTACGCGTCCCTCTTCAAAATGCCTGAGCAGTTGCTCGATGACCAGCGTCGACAGCAGAGGTGATAGCACCCCTCCCTGCGGCATTCCCCTGTCCACTGATTTCGTGGCCTCTTACAATCCCCCATTGTGAGTAATCTTCCTGCAATTTAACATGCAGCCGATCCATCTGGTTAAGGCTGGATGTACTTTAATGTAATTAAGACCATCCATAATCGCCCATTAAGAAACATTATTGAAAGCCACGGCAATGTCTAAGAAGACTCCTAGAGCATATTCTTTATATTCCAGGGCTTTCTCTACGCTTATTAACACCCTATGCAATGCGATGTCTACCGACTTGCCTTGGTGTACGCATGTTGTGTTGTGGAGAGCAGCTTTTCATCCACGTTGGACTTTATATACACATCTATCAGCCTCTCAAAGGTTTTGAGCAGAAATAATGTTAAGCTAATGGGTCTATAATCTTTGGGATACACGTGACCGATCTTCCCCGCCTTTGGTAGGAAAGCTACACGAGCAGTTCTCCAAGAGTGCGGTACATGATTCAGCCTTCTGCACCCATCGGATATTATTGTAAGCCATTCCACGACCGCCAAAACTTGTAGTATGGCCGGGAATATACCGTCTGGGCCCGGCGATTTAAACTTAGAAAACGTTTCCACTGCCCATTCGATTTGGTATCGGTCACCAAGCCCGGCACTACCCGCTCCGTGATCGAAGTGTGAGTGATGTCTGCTGGCTCTTCTAAACAGTCTCCCGATGGGAAATGTGTGTCGAGAAGCTCCTCAAGGGATTCCTCACTATTACGTGACCATTCCCCGTTCTCTTTCTTTATTAGTCCCTGGATTATGTTTCCCCTTGCTAGGACTTTTTTCAACCATGCTGTTTCGCTGGAGCACTCTATTATGTCCGTACAGAAACTTTGCTATGAGATTCTCTTCGCCCTGGAAATTTCACGCTTGTATATCCTCAGTAAGTCCCTGTACTCGTCCCGACACTCTTCGCTTTCCGCGGTCTTTGCGAACTTAAACATTTCTTTTACCTGTCTTCTTAGAAGACTCAGCTCATTGCTCCACCATGGCGGCTTTGCTTTTCCTCTGATTCTTCTTATAGGGCAAGATTTGTTATACGCAGTCATAAGCGACCTTCTTAGGAATTCATTCGACTCCTCCAGTTCCTCCACATTGGCAACCTCTTTGGGTTGTCCCAGCTTTGTTTCTACCTGTTTATGGAATTTCGTCCACTTCTAAAGGTTCCTCCCATCTCTACCCTCTTTTGGGGGATGCTCAAGCGGATATACGCACGGTCGGAGAAGAATGGTCTATCAAGAACCATCCAATCATACCTTGATATATACGATCGGATCTCAATGTAATATCCAAAACATTGCTGGATGTTGGACCAATGTATGTAGGGACATTTCCCCTGTTGGCTATCTGCAAATTGGTTTGCAGGATGTAACAAAGTAGAGATTCGCCTCTCTCGTTCGTATCTGCTCCTCCCCATGCATTGTGGTGCGCATTGGCCTTTTGCACTCCATCGGTGGAACCCCTGCAGCATCGGACATGTAGCAGGACGCCAGCACAAATGCCTGTTTTTTCTTTTGCTCAACGGCCACCACTACGAGATCCTCAGTAGTGTAATTAGGCAGCATATATGAATGCAGCTATTTCCTCACCATTACTACAACTCGCACGCGTCCTTCCGTTTGGGCGCAGTAAACGCCAAACCCGCGGGCGTAAGTCCAGAAACCTTTCCTCCGACGAGAGCTTTTGTTTGAATTAAATGTATAGAGAAAATTTTACTGGTTATCTATTTTTCGCAGAAAAGCAAAAGTGAACAAAAGTTAATCAAAACAAAGTAAGAAATGCAGCTGGCTATAAATAGATAATAATTGCAGTGTCAACCCGATTTTCTTACCTACTTACTTCATTGGCGCTTAACGGTTTAAAACGATTATGGCCGTCCAGTTTCACAAATTTTTAACAAAGGCAAAGATACTCTAATAGCGCATAAACAAGAGTACCTGAAACTCAGAACCAGTCAATATGGCAAACCTCGCTTTTACCAAGCTAATAAAGCCAGCTCTTTTTCACCCGAAATTAAGACAATGCAAATTTTTCTTTGTTGGTGTGAAGTATTAAGTGGTTTAAAATTAAAAGTGTTTGATTCAGCAAAGAAACTTTAATACAGATAATGTTAGAGGAAACAATAGTAAGGACTGTTCGGAAAGAAATTACACACCATTAGTTTATTATATTTTGACGAATATTAGCAACACTAAGGCATACTATCATATATAAGCCGATACTAAGCAATCACTTGTATCTACATAAACAAATCAATCATTATGTCTACACATATGTACAGAGAGCGGCGGAGAGACACTCACAAAAGTATGCAATCTTCAGCGAACTAGTAAATTCTAGAAGAATAAACGCCTAGAAATATGCGAACGAGGAAACCGAAGAGTATAAAAGCAGCACCAGCTGAGGCATGAGCAATCAGTTTGATTTAAGCACGCTATTGGTTGCGAAGTATAAGTGTTATTGTGAAGTACTCTAATAAAGACCATTTTGCATTCTGAATATTGGAATTATTTATTCAACAGTTTAGCGATGCGAACGTTAGTAGAAGGTTGGAAATAAGCGGAATTGCACTAAATTGGTTACAATATATATATTGTAACAATTTCTGGAGATTTCTGATATTTATGCACCTTCTGCTAACGTTAGAATTGCTAATTGCTAAATTGAACAAATCAATCCAATATTCAATATTGCAAACTGGCCCTTATTTATAGTACTTTGGGAGTAGTACTTCACAATTATACTTCATAACCAAGACCGTGTTTAAATAAAAACTGATTTGTAATTCCTTAGCTTGCACTGCTTTTATGCTCTCTGCTGCCTCGTCCGCATAATTCTACTAAGGTCTAGACATATCGCCTTCTAGAACTGTTGTATCTCCTGCTTGGTAATTGAGCTATATGCGCGTGTATGTGTGAGTAACAACTTTGGGCGATGACTATATGTGTGTGTGAGATATCTCATCAATTCGAGCTGCTCGTTATGTGTGTGCATGTACATAAATTTGGCTGCTGTATTTGTTGTTGTTGATTATTTACTAACAGCGTTGTGATGGCAACTTTGGCCACAATATTATTATTATTTAGAGAGTGTGCTCTTTTCTTGATTTTCTATTCGTTTCTTCACTTAAAGGTTTAAGTTTGTTTTCTTTGAATTGAAGATCAAGAGCATAAACAAAGAACGTACAGTTAGGTTAGTAAAAACAAATACTAGTTTTTAAAAGTCGCTGAAATTGCATAAGATCTTGGTTAAAGTGCTTAATAATAACGTATTATTATATTTAGAAAAGCTTGTATGCTTTATCAAATTTGCCACACACACAAAAAAACACGGCATGTCAAGCGCAGTCAATCGCGTTTACCGTCTCTTTTGATTTTTGATTGCAAAGTGGTGCTTGTGCCCTGTGCTTGCTAGGATAAGACTCCAGCTAATACTGGTGTTATAGCTGTCAGAGGAGCAGGACCTGCTTGGAAGCCGCTCTGCTAGAAATTGTCAAGAAAATGTGTTAGTGTATGAAATATTTTTTTTGCCAAATTATAAAGCTAAATCAAATTTTTATTAAGATTTTTCTGATAAATCCTAAAACAAATATAAAAAATATGATGCATAACATATATAGTGTACTAGTATTTTATTTTTCGATTTATGTGCTTATTCCAAAGATATTTTGTTGGTGAGTTTATTCCTACGATAGATTGTGGCGTCCGGCCAGACGGGAAGGCTTTATTATAACTTTACTGCTACCCACCCGATAAAGAACAACTTTAGTGACTTTTTAAGTTTAGAGGTGGTTCTTTATTATAATTCGGAAATCGATTTTTTTTCTTTTAATTTTATCTTTTTTTGTATCAAAGTTGTTTACGTCACATTAGACGAACATATTTTAACGCCCAAAAGACCTCGTAGTTCGTTTTTATTGCAAAATTTATCAATAAAAATTCATGCTTATTTCTGGGTAATACCTATATGACACTATTTGTTAATTTTTGTTAAATTTTTTGTTGTACTCCCACTCATTATGGCTTCGGTACTGGTGTAAGTGTGTAAGCTATATTCCAAAAAACAAAGAAAATGCAACAAAAATACCACCTAGTTCTTTAAAACTAAACGAACCAGTTTGTACTTCGTTAGGTTTTTTGACATTCGGTTGTTTTTTCTTAATTTTTTTCTGACGAATGAAAATTTTGTTTTTAGTTTGAAAATTTTGTGCATAAATACACAACCAAAATGAACTTTCATGTGAAATAAGTGACCCACCAGGGCGGGAAATAATTTTTCAAACTAAAAACAAAATTTTCATTCGTCAGAAAAAATTAAAAAAAAACAGCCGAATGTCAAAAAAACCTAACGAAATACAACTGGCTAGTTTGTTTTAATGAACTAGTTGTATTTTTTTTGTATTTCGTCTATTTTTTGGAATATAGTTTTTACATTTACACCAATACTGAAGTCGCATTAGAAGGAGTGCGACAAACAAATTTAAGAAACTATACAGAAAAAAAATAAAATAAAGAGGTGTGATACAGATATTATATTGTATTTTTTCTTAATTTTTTTGTCGCATTCTCTCCTAATACGGCTTCAGAATTGGTGCGAATTTTTAAACGATTTTCCAAAAACTAACGAAATATAAGAAATATACAACCAAGTTCTTTAAAACCAAATGAGCCAGTTTGTTGTTCGATAGGTTTTTTTTAGAATTCTGCTGGTTTTTATTTATTTTTTCTGACAAATGAAAGTTTTGTTTTTATTTTGGAAATTTTGTGCACAACTATGTAATGGAAATTAACGTTCTTGTAACAAAACAACCAAATTATTGTGCAATATTTTTTCGGATATGAAAAATGCAATGAAAGAAGTCAACAATAACAGGTTAAACTTATTCCTTTTGTGGGCAATATTGGTCCCCCTTGCTCTCGTTGAAAATTGTTTTTGCATTTTGACTTTCCGATAAAGTTACGTCAGTAATTTAAGCTTGAAATCCAAGCAAAATGAAGTAGTGTCATATAGGTATAATCATTATGGAATGATGAAGGTGGCGGATGTAAGCAGTTTCTCGCTCTAACGCCGCCATCTTAAACGCCCATAGAAATAAGATTGTTGTCACTTAGCAAAACTACTTTTTTTTTCAGAGGAAAAAATGTATGTAAAACTATACAAGTCGTTTTTTTTTGAAAAATATGTAACCACATCACTGTTTTTCTCAAGTTCCATTTTGTGTTGACTTTTGTATGATTCAAACGTGTGACATTTTCTGCATTAAATGATGGTAAAATGTTGCAATATTAATATTAAATCGATGACTAATGTTTTACATATATTTTGAAGCTTTCCTTATAGCTCAAAACAGCTAAAACTCGTCCAAAAATATCGGAGAAATTAAGACAAATCATTACCAATTCAGAAATGACGAAGGAGTAAGAGTGTAGCAAAATAGCTGCAGTACCCTATGTTGATGTAGTGGATGTGTGATAAGTGTTAGTTCTCAGACAGTATTTTCATACTGTAAGGTATTTCACTACTTTTTGTTCTTCTTCTTTATGCGACTAGTTATTTGTTTGGGGAGAGTAACCCAGTGAGTGTCATAGGCGCAAAGTTTTCGGGTACCGCCCTCTTACATCTATCACCGGCTGTCCAAATATATGCATATCTCACCACTTATATATGATTCTCTAGTAGTAATTAGCAGTTCTCTCTCTAACCCAAGAAGCTTTTGTTTAGTTAGCTTTTTTAATGTTCTTTTACGTGGCGTCGTGAATGACGAACAAAAGCTTTTCTAATTTTGTGGAGGGGGCGGTATGACCAATAAAGATCAATTTGCTCATATCAAAGCTGTTCCCGAGATAGTCGTGCTAGTACCTTGATGGTACTAGTTACCTAAACATACCGGAAACTACATCCTGCAAATGATAGCATTCCCCAAAACCTTGAGGGTGGTTGGCAAACAATTGATCTTCTTATACACGGAATCATCTCAGGTTAACGTGTCAAATGCAGAACCTCAATAGCCCATCAATTTTGCCTTTTTCGTCCTACTGTTGTGTGTGGTTTATTAGTTTTTTTTTGTTTTGACCCAACATGTAATGTGATAAAATTGCTTTCGTTAATACTGCAGGAGGAGAGTTCTAAAATACATCCAAAAATATCTGGAGATAGGATACATAATCTTTTTTCGCCGAACACTTTATCTGAAACTTTTTTTGATGAACTAGCTTGGACATGTATTAACAGTCGGATCATGTCCTAGAGTATTACCAAAGAGGATAAATATAATAAGAGACGTCACTCGTTACTTGTAGTCATTTTCTCGATGTTTTCTTCGAAGTAGTCGCTGGTTTTTTGTGTGCCAGATGTGCCTAAAATGTCTTCTAAACATTTTCTTGGGGTCTCTGTGTTTATTTTTCCATATGGTATTACCGGTAAAATTGATACGCTCAAAGAAAATTGATAAGCCGCAAACGTTTCAAAATAGAATAAAGCATACTTCATTTCATGATTTTTATCATAAAATTGCATTAAATTCAAGTTACATACACTGTTTCTGAATCCTATCATTATTGAAAAAGTATGAATTTAACTACTATTTTAAAGAGGGCACTTCTTTTATGCCCCGTTTCACGTGAACTTCCAAAATACAACCTGGAGCTAAGCGCGGTCGATATGACAGCTGTCAAATCTTCCTCCACATTCTGTCATTACATTATGGACGAGTTTTTCTTCAAAATTTATATAAAAATTCAAATATTTGTGGATAACGTTCAAGGTGGAAAAATTTCGTCTGGCCAGATGACAACGCTAGGATGTGTTGGTATATTCACTGCTAATTGGAGGGTTATACACCTGTGTGTGTACCTTTTTGTATGCATAACAACTGCAGTTCCCTTTGCAGTAACACAAAGTTGATGTCATTTCCTGATTTTTACAACTGATGAACATTGTATCAAAGGACATAGAAATACAACCACCAATATAAATATTTATATTTTTTCAATTAAAAACTAAAAATAGAACACTGCTAACAATACAGCAGAATCTACCGTTGCCCAAGGGAAACACTGCAAGGTAATGAAAAGAGCAGCCAAAGTTCCAACAACAAAAACAACAAAACTATAACCATAACCACCACAGCGGTTAGTGTATTAGGGAGCGTATACCAATTTACAAATAACAAGTAAGAACGGGACTGTCTTCGGCTGTGCCGAAGACTCATACCTTTCATGAATGGGGCTGAACAATAATCTTATCCCGTTCGTAATCTCCGAATAATCGGATGTATAAGATAAGAAATATATATTGAACAGATCTACATACCTTAACGATTTTTAAGATAAATATAAAATAAAAAACAGGTAGGTACTTTGTGTGAGGATGCAAAGTTTCAGGTTTTTGTTGTCTGCGTGTAAAAACTATGACTACGAATCACGTATTTCAACAATATATGACGTAAACGTAACTATTTGATGAAATTTGATGAATTTTGAAGCTTCTAGCCGTAAAAAAGGGGTCAAAATGACAGTTTATATGAAGTATATAAATATATATACCACCGATCTCTATGATTTTTTCAGACAACATACATGCTATATACGTAAGCATTTGTGAAATTTGAAGCTTCTATTTGTTAAAAACGGGGCAGAATGCGCAAAGTTTCTTATCTTGAACAATCGGTTGTATGAGATATATACTATAATTCGATTTTGGATACGTCCGGGCTTCGTTCGGGACATTTCGGGACTATTAGGGATTATTTGGGGACATTTCCGGCATCATTTCTGGATAGTTGTCGGGATCCGTCCGGGATTCCGTCGGGGTCATTTCGGGAATTTTTCTCGACTATCCGGCATCATTTGGGGACCCTTTCGGCATTATTTCGGGATGGTTTTCGGGATCCGCCCGGGATTCCGTCCGCATCATTTCGGGACTATTAGGGGATCATTTATGGACCTTTCCGGCATCATTTCTGGATAATTTTCGGAATCCGTCCGTGATCCCGACGGGGTTATTTCGGGACTATTAGTGGATCATTTGGGAACCTTTCGGCATCATCTCTGGATAGTTTTCGTAATCCGTCCGTGATCCGGGGGTTATTTCGGGAATTTTTCTCGACTAATACGGGATCATTTGGGGGACCCTTTCTGCATAATTTCTAGATGGTTTTGGGGATCCGTCCGGGATCCCGTCGGGTTATTTCGGGAATTTTTCGCGACTAATACGGGATCATTTGGGACCCCCTTTGGCATCATTTCGGTATGGTTTTTCGGGATCCGGTCGGGGTCATTTCAAGACTTTTTCGGGATCATTTGGGGTACCTTCCGGCATAATTTCTAGATGGTTTTGGGGATCCGTCGGGATCTCGTCGGGGTTATTCGGGACTTTTTCGCGACTAATACGGGATCATTTCTGGACCCTTTTGGCATCATTTCTGGATGGTTTTCGAGATCCGTCCGGGATTCCGTCAGCGTCATTTCGAGGCTATTAAGTGATCATTTGAGGACCTTTCCGGCATCATTTCTGGATGGTTTTCGGTATTCGTTCAGGATCTCATCGGGGTAATTTCGGGACTTTTTCGGGATAATTTGGGGGTCAATTTCGGCATCATTTCTGGATGGTTTTCGGGATTCCTCCGGGATCCCGTCGGGGTCATTTCAGTATTATTAGAGGATCATTTGGGGTACCTTCCGGCATCATTTCTGGATAGCTGTCGGGATCCGTCCGGGATCCCGTCGGGGTCATTTCGGGGACTATTTCGGGATCAGTTGGGGTACCTTCTGGCATCATTTCTAGGCGGTATCCGTCCGGGATCCCATCGGGGACATTTCGGAACTTTTTCGGGATCATTAGGGGTCCCTTACGGTATCATTTCTGGATGGTTTTCGCGATCCGTGCGAGATCCCGTCGGGGTCATTTCAGGACTTTTGCGGGATCATTTGGGGTACCTTCCTGCATCATTTCTAGATAATTTTGGGGATACGTCCGGGATCCCGACGGGGTCATTTCAGGACTATTTTGGGATCATTTGAGGTACCTACCGGCATCATTTCTGGTTGGTTTTCGGGATCCGTCCGGGATACCGTCGGGGTCATTTGAGGACTTTTTGTCGACTAATACGGGATAATTTGGGGACCCTTTCGGCATCATTTCTGGATGGTTTTCGGGATACTTCCGGGATTCCGTTGGGGTCATTTCGGACTATTAGGGGATTATTTGGGGACATTTCCGGCATCATTTCTGGATAGCTGTCGGCATCCGTCCGGGATCCCGTCGGGGTCATTTCGGGACTATTTCGGGATCAGTTGGGGTACATTCCGGCATCATTTCTAAATGGTATCCGTTCGGGATCCCGTCGGGTCTTTTCGGGACTTTTTTGGGACTAATACTGGATGAGTTGGGGACCCTTCCGGCATCACTTCTGGATGGATTTCGGGATCTTTACGGGAACCCATCAGTGTAATTTCGGGACTTTTTCGGGACTATTTCGGATCATTTGGAGACCCTTTAGGGGTCATTTCATGACTTTTTCTGTATTATTTTGGGATCATTTGGGGACCCTTCCGGCATCAATTCTTGATGGCTTGCCGGATCCATCAGGGTAATTTCAGGACAATTTTGGGATCATTTGCGGAAGCTTCCGAGGTCATTTCTGGATACGTCCGGTATGCCATAGGAGTCATTTCGAGATTTTTTTGTAACTTTTTCGGGATAGTTTTGGACCCTTCCGGGATCATTTTTGGATCCCATCGGGGTCATTACCGGACTATTTCGGGATCATTTTGGGACCCTTCCGGAATCATTTCTGTTTGTGGTTTTCGCGATACGTCGTGGATCCCCTCGGGGTCATTTCGGAACATTTTCTGGAATATGTCGTGATAATTTAGGAACCCTTCCTGGATATTTTCTGGATGGTTTTTGAGATCCGTCGGTGAGCCCGTCAGGGTCATTTCGGAGCTTTTTCGGGACTATTCGGGATCATTTTGGCACCCTTCAGGAATCATTTCTGTGTAGTTCTCTGGATAAGTCTAGAATCGTGTCGTTGTCATTTTGGGGGTTTTTGGTCTATTCCGGTAAATTTTGGAGACCCTTCCTGGGCATTTCTGGATGGGTTTAGGGATCCGTCCGCGATAGCGTCGGGGTAATTTCACAGCTTTTTATAGATAATTTCGGAATCATTTGTGGATCCTATCAGGTTATCAGCTCATTTTTTACTCAATTACAAATATAAAATGCATTAGAAGGAAACAAATTTTTAAACAGATAAACTTGATAAGCAGGCTAACGTGAATAGCCCATATATTTTATTTTCTCCTTGCGGGCCGCGGGTAAAGGCTAGTAAAAAATAATCTGTAGTAAAGCACACATTAACAGCTTCAATTTGCTACCCATAATATAAAAACACAACCTATTGCTACCCTGATCCAAGTTTTTGCCTACATCTCGAGACCTTGGTCACCAATAGGTATGAAAAACTACTCTGTAGTAAAGCACTCATCACACAACTTCCGTTTGATATCCATATTGTATAAAAATATTCTAGGGGTGCCCGGGTCCCGTTTTGGCCTATATCTGGAGACTCTAGTCACCAATAGGTATGAAAAACTACTCTGTAGTAAAGCACTCATCAACAGCTTCCATTTGATATCCATATTGTATAAACACATTCTACGGGTGCCCGGGTCCACGTTTTGGCCTATATCTCGAGACCCCAGTCACCAATAGGTATTAAAACTACCCTGTACTAAAGCACTCATCAGCAGCTTTCATTTGATACCCATATTTTATAAACACATTCTAGGGGTGCCCTGGTCCACGATTTGGCCTATATCTCGAGACCCTAGTCACCAATAGGTACTAAAACTACCCTGTACTAAAGCACTCATCAACAGTTTTCATTTGATATCCATATTGTAGAAACACATTCTAGGGGTCCCCGGGTCCACGTTTTGGCCTAAATCTCGAGACTCTAGTCACCCAGGGGTACGAAATATGCAGTAGCAAAGTACTCATAAACAGCTTCCATTTGATACCCATATTGTACAAACACTTCCTGGAGTTACCCGGGTCCATGTTTTGGCCTATATCTCGAGACCCTAGTCACCCGGTATCAAAGTACTCATTATACAAAACTTCCCCATGGAAAAAAATACATACACATACCAATTTTCACAATAATCGGTCCAGTAGTTTTTGAGTTAATCGATGACATACATACAAACATTGATTTTTATACCTTTCATGAAAATGAAATGGTATATTAATTTCGTCACGAATCCCAAAATTATAAGTCCTTAAAGGAAAATAGATAGACCCACCATTAAGTATACCGAAATAATCAGGATGAAGAGCTGAGTTGATTTAGCCATGTCCGCCTGTCCGTCTGTCCGTCTATCTGTTTGTATGCAAACTAGTCCCTCAATTTTTGAGATGTCTTGATGAAATTTGGTGAGCGGGTGTATTTGGGTGTCCGATTAGACATTTGTCGGAACCGGCCGGGTCGGACCACTATAGCATATATCCTCCATACAACCGATTTTCCAGAAAAAGAGAATTTTTGTCATATCTTCCTCAATTTATCAGATTGATGTTTCAAACTTCACCATATACTTTCGTATATTGCACATATTGTTGTCTGAAAAAATTGATGAGATCGGTCGTATATATAGTATATATCCCCACAACCGATTGTTCAGATAAGAAACTTTGCGCAATTTCTGCCCTATTTTAAGAGCTAGAGGCTTCGAATGCTTACGTATATAGCATATATTGTTGTGTAAAAAAATCATAAAGATCGGTGGTATATATAGTATATATATGGTGGTATGTATAGTATATATATAGTATATATATATATTTTCGCAATTTCAGCCCCATTTTAACAGCTAGAAGCTTCAAATTTCACCAAATGCTTACGTGTATAGCATATATTGCTGTCTGAAAAAATCATTGAGATCGGTGGTATACAAAAAAAAATTCTCGGCCCACTCCGGGATTAGTGGGGATGATTGCAGAGTTGACTGAAGTTTTTTATGAGAAAAAAGAGGGCGAAATTCGAAAAATCTCGAAAAACTGAAAAATTAAATTTAAAAATTTTTTTGAATTTTTTCCGAAAAGTACATTTAAAAACAAATTAGATCCCAAACGGTCAATTTTTGAAAAAGTTATAGCATTTTGAAAACAAAAACGGTGGCTTTTTTAAAAATTCATAACTTTTTTTGAGTTGGATGAAAAAATTTGAAAAACTTCTGAAAAACGTCTTTCGTAAGCTAGAAAAAGAATAAAAAACTTTCAGCCAATTCTAAAGGGGTCGGGTTCAAAATTGGTCGAAATGGGATTGAATACCCCATATACAGTATATGTATATTTTTTTTTGCAATTTCAGCCCCATTTTTACAGCTAGAAGCTTCAAACTTCACCAAATGCTTACGTGTATAGCATATATTAATGTAAGGCGCGATAACCTCCGAAGAGATCTAGGCCGAGCTTCTCTTCCAATTTGCGTCGTGCTCCTCTTGATTTTCCCTACAAATTGGCCGGACGGAACCTACATGATTTTATGCCGACTCCGAACGGCATCTGCAAGGCAGATGAGTTTTAACTGAGAGCTTTTTCATGGCAGAAATACACCCGGAGCGCTTGCGAAACACTGCCGAGGGGCGACCCCGCTTAGAAAAATTTTCTTCTAATTGAAATTATTAATTATTTCTAAAATTTTTAATGTTGCTTTACCCGGAGTTTGAACACAGGGCATCCGGTGTGGTAGGCGGAGCAACCTACCATCACACCACGGTGGCCGCCTAGCATATATTGTTGTCTGAAATAATCATAGAGATCGGTGGAATATATATTATATACCCCATATAAACTGTCATTTTACGGCTAGAAGCGTAAAAGTTCATAAAACTTCATCAAATAGTTATGTTTACGTCATATATTGTTGAAATACGTGATTCGTAGCCATAGTTTTTACATGCAGACCACAAAAAATCTAATACTTTGCATCCTCACACAAAGTACCTACCTATTTTTTATTTTATATTTATCTTAAAAATCGCTTAGATATGTACATCTGTTCACTATATATTTCTTAAACTCATCCTATTATTTGGAGATTACGAACAGGATAAGATTACTGTTCAGCCTCATTCATGAAAGGTATGAAGTCTTCGGCACAGCCGAAGATAGTCCCATCCTTATTTGTTATATATATAGATAGATATATATAACAACAAGAAAACCTCCGTGCTAAATTTTCAATAACACGTTTCATCACTTTATCGGTATTGGTAATGAATTGTCGTATTTTTCCTAAACTTTGAAAGTTCAATAACGTGCGTAGCATTTTTTTACAATACTCTAGCAAAAATAAACGGCTATACATTTGCTAGGTTATTGTAAATACGCAACATCAATAGTCGTTGTTTATTTTTGCAATATTGGATAGCAAAAACAGCAACCTACAAAACAAAATGGGGGGAAAATAATTTAGAATACAAAAAGTAGCTCACGATTCGTAGCTTGTATTCGCTAAAGCAACGTATTCAACGTCAAACGCACACACAAAATTCTGTGTTCCCTTGATATAAATTTCTGTTTGAAGTGGGCGTGAACGCCAAACCGATATTACTAGTTTTCACTTTCTCTGTCGAATTTCAATATGATATCTTTAATGGATTTTATTTACGGCTTAGGAAGTTTTTATTTTCAAAGTTTTAGAAAAAAGATTTAAAAATTTTTAATTTCTTCTTGAACACTTGCTATTTCGTCGTTCACAACGTCTTCCGCGTTAACCATTCAGACAATAGTGTAAAATAAGTTACTATAAAACCAATCATTCACCTGCACTTTTGTGGTGTTACCAGTCAGCAAAATCATCTCAAACGTTATTATTGTAAACAGGTCTTGAGAAAAAGTTTGCGGCAACTTCTGGGTTTATAAACCAATCATGTGATGCATCGAAACTAATAAAACGTGCAAAATACGACCTCAAATGAGCTACACTCTAAAATTTCGCAAAAGTAAATAAAGAACACTTATATGCTGAAACGGATTCAGTGAAACTCCGCTTATTTTACAACTTCTACTAACGTTCGTATCGCTAACTTATATAAAAATAAATAACTCCAATATTCAATAATGCAAAATGGTCTTTATTAGGCTACTTTGAAAATACTTTTTACTTCACAATAACACTTACTCACAATAACACTTATACTCGCAACCAAAACCGTGCTTAAACCAAACTGATTTTTTTGACTACTCAGCTTGCGCTCTTTTATACTCTCTGCTGCTTCATTCGCATGTTTCTACTACAGTCTACACGTTTCGCCTGCCGGAACTGCTGTACATATCTCCTACTTAGCTATATATATGTATATTTGTAGTTTATGCGTTTCTCATAATCATATGCGTGCGTATGTATAGCAACTTTCGGTTACAAGTGTGTGCGCGTAATATCTCTTCGTGCCTTATATATATGGGTGTAAATGATGATTGATGTGTTTATGTACAGTGTGGTTCGCTTCAATGTTTTTGTGTTGGGAGTTTATTACAAGTGATGGTAATATTCGTCACACTGCCCCTCCACCTAAGTCTGATCGTCCGATCAGAAAAATCTCCCGATCCAACCGCTGCTAGCCTCTCCAACTGAACCACCCTTCTATTTCGTGGTTTCCCCTGATCCTCTTCACAACTTTGTACGGGCCTTCCCAACTGCACCAAAAATTTTGGATGAAACACCTTTCCGCCAGTAAGGGTTGTATATCAGTACCAAATCTCACTCCAATAAACCTTCCGAATTACTGTTTTTTCGCACCTGTGTTTCATCCTACTACTCATTATCCTGGACCGTTCCCTCACATTCTTTTGTTTGGCCAATGAACTACTTCGTAGGGCTTGATCTTGATGAGTTGGCTTTGCATAATCAGTATCGTGCTGACGTTTCACAACAGTAGTGCGCGCTGGCTTGAAACCACCCTTGCATTCTTTCTGGAAAATCTCTCAGTCGTTTTAGTGCGTCTATTAGGTTTTGTCAATGCCAGTGTTTTTCTCGCAGGTACCTTCGGTTTTTATTTGTTTGGCCCATTCGTTCCAGCAACCTTTGCCCGATCTGCTGCCTTTGACTTTTGTGGTTTTGTCGAATCTCTTTCACCAGCACTCGCTTACTGCTGAACCCTTGCTCAAAAATGAAGTTAAGTGGCACATCCTTGTTCTTATACTGCATAATCCTTTTCTACATATCGATCCTGATGTCATAGTCAACTAAGAAATCCACTCCCAATATGACTTCATCAACGATCTCTGCCACAACGAATTTGTGTAGAACCATGACCTCCCCAATTAAGACTTCACATACCACTTCTCCCTGGACTTCGTTATACTCGCCAGTAATCGTAGGCAATCTTGCTCCAGGTAATGGCTTTACTCTCCTCTTGACCAAATCAGATCGGATTAAGGAATGAGATGCGCCCGTATCTACAGTCAGTACACGCTCTTTGCCATCCATATTTCCTCTGACGGCAAGACTGCTCGATTTCCTTCCGATTTGTGATACAGAGATAACGGGACATTCCACAGCTGCAGCTAGCCCTCGATCTTTACATCTGACCCGCTCTTGTTCATCTCCTCCAGCTTTGTTCTTAAGACAACCCATGCTGTTGAAACCACTAGGATCAAGATCGCAATGACGTGAAATGTGACCTAGCTTCCCACATTTGAATCATTTGATAACTCTTTCACTCCGCTTTTGCGATCCTTTCAGTGCCTCCAATATTGTGTTCACCAGTCTGGCCTTTCTACCTCCACACGGCGTGCTTTGAAAGCTGGCTTACACAGAAGCGATGCTGTTTACGTCCTTCTTGCTCTTCCAGTGTGCAGAGATCTGCGATGATATTTGTGCTGAAATTTGCGCCGACATTTCGGATATTCGTGCCTCTTGTGCTTCAATCTTGGATGTTATACGGTTCTCCTGCGATTCCAGTTGGAATGCTATTCTTGGTCCAGTTGAGATGACATTTGCGACAACATTTCTGAAATGCGTGCCTCCTGTGCTTCCATCTTGGATGTTACTGTCGATGTTTGTGCAGATATTGCAGCCAAAATCGTGTTCAAGTCTGTGCTCGTAATTGTCTGCGACGTTTCGTCTTTCTCTTCAATTTTTGTTGTGTCTCGTCGCCATCAAGATGAAAGACATACTCTTCCACGATAATTCCTTCTGCTTCCATTGCCTCTCGTAGTCGTGCCTGAAGTTCGAGTTTATTGCCGGTTGTACTCAATCCACTGCTCTCCAACTCTTTCTTCAGTTGCTGGATCTTCAATTCACTCCACTTTGCCATGTTTTTTGTTGTACTCGAAATCTTCGGAATTTAGTGAAACTTCGTTTATTTTATACCTCTACTAACGTTCGTATAGCTCTATTAATGAAAAATAGTCCTTTATTAGGCTACTTTGAAAATACTTCACAATAACACTTATACTTCGCAACCCATGGCATGCTTAAATAAATCAACTGATTTTTTGACAACTCAGCTTGCGCTCTTTTATACTCTCTGCTGCTTCATTCGCACATTTCGATACATGTATTTAATTTAATTTAATTATTCGAAGGCTGTGACAGTTAAAAAACCATGTTGTTGTTGTTGTATTCGTTGATAGTAAAGCACTTTCTTGAGGATTATGACCACATTGAACCTTCTTCTGGCCATCCACTTCCCTTGAAAAGGTTGGGCTGCACAACCTCATGAATCAATGGGTATTTTTAGTCGCCTCTTTACGACAGGCACACCCTGCCATCTACTAATGAAACTAATTTAAAACGCGCGTTTAAAATGATTCCAAAGCCAATTGCCATTTTGTAGGAGATCACCACTATGTGAAAGTGTACTTCAAAAACATTGCGAGTAACGGAACTATAATTAGTACCATCTCTCATATGATAGTTTCGTGCGCTAGCTGGAAACTACTGCGATTCGCGCGCAGGGTATGCATATTTCATATAAACACATTTTTACTCTTTACATCTTATTTTCATACTTATGTGAAATCGAAGCCTCATAAAATTGTACGCCAATTAATTTTAAGTGTAGCATTTACATTCTAGATTGTTTCCACACACAAAGAATTACTGTAGCTGCTATGAATTTTTTTGCAAGAGGTTAGATATGTAACTTCTGGCTTTACAAAAACGTGTCTTTACAATAATTTGCCAATTTCCTTTAGAGTTGAGCCAAAACTCGATTTTGGGTTTCAATTGAAAATTCATTTAATATATAACCGTACAAATTTATACCTACTTCCTTTTACAGCAGACGTGCACGCAGGGAAAGATAGCCACTCTCTGGGAATTTCATATTTTTTTCGTTTTCATTCTAGTGTTAATTTGTAGTGGCAAGTTTGCAATTCCGGAGGATATAAAAATATTTTTCCCGATACTTGAAGAAACATTCACCTGATAAAAAGTGTTGCTTGAATGAGCATTACATATACTTCAATGTACATGATGAAGTATCTGCCAGAAAGGTAGAGGGTGAGAAGTGATAAATTTTTCAATTTATGTGTTGAGTATTTAAGTGATTACTTGCCACGCGTCGTTCCGTTTCCAATAACTCGTAGAAATGAACTTTCGCCGAAAGTGTTGGTGGATGTCAGTGGTATGGCGGGAGCGAAGACAAATGCTAAAAGCGCACACATACACAGGTAGTTTTGTTAGTATCTCGTTAAGCATGAAGAAAACTGTCGGCGCCCAGTCGCGGTACCACATGCTTAGTTAATGTATGTATTCTCTTCTCAATCGGTTTGTTAGCTCGTGATAATTTCGTAAGGAAGAATCATGTGAATAAAAATGATTCGCAAAGGTGTTGATTGCAGTCAGTTGCGGTGTTTTTGCAACGTGCTAGCAGACCTCTCTTTCCGGCGGCGGCAATCAGCAGGTGACTCATCGTAGCAATAACGAAGCACACATGCCGTATGGATTTGAAGCTTATCTATGGCCTAATGCATACAGCACAGTTGTATTTTTGTAAGTTTGTAGCTATGTATATATCTATGAATGACTGTACGCATGTAAGTAGATTCAGGCATGTAAGTCTTGATTGAGTGAAGTTGCAGACGATGCATCATAGATAAAAATGTGTAATGCTTGAGTACAGCATAGATACTTAGAAGCATAGAGTGAGATTGTTCCTTACTGAATGTTACCTGACTTTCAGGTTATTTAGAAGCCACGGGCTATAATTGAATACGATGGATACTAATTGTTTGAGATGTTTTAAATTAAAATTTGTTCCCTATTGTGGCGTGAGGAATCTATCTATATATATAAATACGCCACACAAGCAAACTTTTCACTCCTTTTTTGAAGAGACGCACGGTTTGGCCGATTGGATAAATGTGCCCCATTTTCAAGAGAATAGAGTTTTTCAGTGCAAGGCGTGCATCTGAAATATATAGAATAATGAACATTAAAGATTTCTGAGGGTAGCAGTTGAGGGATTGGAAAGCGCGTTTGGCACTCCCATAGAACATTATGATTTCCATATCGCCCATTTTCTGTTCCGATTAATTCCGATAGTCCTGAAACTGGCTATAGCTATAAATATTGTTTATTGTTTCTGTCAAAGTTTTAAACGAAATTTTGTTGTAAAGAGGGTTGTGGCTCCTAACATACAAATTCATTCATTTGGATATATCATACGAAACGAAATCAGTATAACGGGTGTTCCTCGATATTGCCATGTGGGCAGTCTTGCAAAGTGTCCCCTTATAGACTATATATTGACTTTGATTGGATAACGTTGTTGTACAGGTACAAAGGAATCGAGATAGATATGACTTCCATGTCATCAAAATCATCAGTAATTATTGAGCCATGTCCGTCCGTGTGCCCGTCCGTTAACCCGCGATAACTGAGTAAATATTGAGATACGTCATGTCACCAATTTGCCCCGAGCTTCTCTGACCCAGAATATTACAAAATGAGCAAAATCGGATGATATCACGCACACTTTATATATATATATATAGAACATTTTGGAAACACAAAAGTCGCTGATTATTAGTAAATATGCACCTAGACTGTTAAAATTTGAGAACGTGTGGACTGATACTGAGACTCTTGATACAAATTTGGAAACAAATTAGAATGGGCGTGGACCACTCGCGTTGTGATAAATCAATTTTACAAATATTATTATTCATAAAATCAAAATCGGGGGTTCGGTGGCACTTATGCTGGGTG
>JARSSU010045237.1:0-16099 GCA_029619165.1 Eurosta solidaginis | reverse complement strand
CAAGGTCAGCAGCGACAAGACGGTTGTTGATCAGACTTCGTAATTTTAAGAAAATACCTCTCTCACTTCGTCCATCCCAGCATTTAAGCAGCTTTCACCTCCATCACCAAGCCAGAATACATTTCACGTGGTTGATAAATCAGTTACCGCTGCATGGATTAGATAGGCTGAAGACTGAAAGAGTAAAGTATTCAAAGGAATTTTCTATAAGACGTACAGGAAAGCCGCAATTTTGAAACGTTCCTTATCGCTAGCAGTAAGGCGTTCAGGTCGACTGCGGTGCGAACGAGGGTGGAACCTAAGAGTGCTTGACCTCACTGTGCGAATGCCTCTTAATAGTTTTGAAGCTAGAGTCACGTTGTGGTTCAGAGATATATGTATGATACAAGTGACTTTCACATTCATATCTTTAGAGAAAGTCGGCAGATCTGCTGGCAAAAAGTATAAATAACAAGTAAGGAAGGTTAAGTTAGGGTGTAACCGCACATTACATACTCAGTTGAGAGCTATGGTGACAACATAAGGGAAAATAACCATGTAGGAAAATGAACCGAGGAAACCCTGGAATGTGTTTGTATGACATGTGTATCAAATGAAAGGCATTAAAGAGTATTTTATGAGGGAGTGGGCCATAGTTCTATAGGTGGACGCCATTTAGGGATATAGCCATAAAGGTGGATCAGGGTTGACTCTAGAATGCGTTTGTACGATATGGGTATCAAATGAAAGGTATTAATGAGTATTTTAAAAGGGCGTGGACCTAAGTTCTATAGATGGACGCCTTTTCGAGATATCGCCGTAAAGATGGACCAGGGTGACTCTAGAATGCGTTTGTACGATATGGGTATCAAATGAAAGGTGTTAATGAGCATTTTAAAAGGGAGTGGCCTTAGTTCTATAGGTGGACGCCTTTTCGAGATATCGCCATAAAGGTGGACCAGGGGTGACTCTAGAATTTGTTTGTACGATATGGGTATCAAATGAAAGGTGTTAATGAGTATTTTAAAAGGGAGTGGGCCTTAGTTCTATAGGTGGACGCCCTTTTCGAGATATCGCCATAAAGGTGGACCAGGGGTGACTCTAGAATTCGTTTGTGCAATATGGGTATCAAACGAAAGGAGTTAATGAGTATTTTAAGAGGGAGTGGGCCTTAGTTCTATAGGTGGACGCATTTTCGAGGTATCGCAATAAAGGTGGACCAGGGGTGACTCTAGACTTTGTTTGTACGATATGGGTATCAAATGAAAGGTGTTAATGAGTATTTTTAAAAGGGAGTGGGCCCTTAGTTCTATAGGTGGACGCCTTTTCGAGATATCGCCATAAAGGTGGACCAGGGGTGACTCTAGAATTTGTTTGTATGATATGGGTATCAAATGAAAGGTGTTAATGATTATTTTAAAGGGCGTGGGGCTTAGTTCTATAGGTGGACCCCTTTTCGAGATATCGCCATAAAGGTGGACCAGGGGTGACTCTAGAATTCGTTTGTGCAATATGGGTATCAAACGAAGGAGTTAATGAGTATTTTAAGAGGGAGTGGGCCTTAGTTCTATATGTGGACGCCTTTTCGAGATATCGCATAAAGGTGGACCAGGGTGACTCTAGAATGCGTTTGTACGATATGGGTATCAAATGAAAGGTGTTAATGAGTATTTTTAAAAGGGAGTGGGCCTTGTTCTATAGGTGGACGCCTTTTCGAGATATCGCCATAAAGGTGGACCAGGGGTGACTCTAGAATGAGTTTGTACGATATGGGTATCAAATAAAGGTATTAATGAGAGTTTTAAAAGGGAGTGGTGGTAGTTGTATATGTGAAGGCGTTTTCCAGATATCGACCAAAATGTGGACCAGGGTGACCCAGAACATCATCTGTTGGATACCGCTAATTTATTTATATATGTAATACCTGCCAAGATTTTAAGGGTTTTTTATTTCGCCCTGCAGAACTTTTTCATTTTCTTCTACTTAATATGGTAGGTGTCACAACCATTTTATAAAGTTTTTTCTAAAGTTATATTTCGCGTCAATAAAACAATCCAATTACCTTACCATATTCATCCCTTTTTTCGTATTTGGTATAGAATTATGGCATTTTTTTCATTTTTCGTAATTTTCGATATCGAAAAAGTGGGCGTGGTCATAGTCGGATTTCGTTCATTTTTCATACCAAGATAAAGTGAGTTCAGATAAGTACGTGAACTGAGTTAGTAAAGATATATCGATTTTTGCTCAAGTTATCGTGGTAACGGCCATGCGGAAGGACAGACGGGACGACTGTGTATAAAAACTGGGCGTGACATCAACCGATTTCGCCCATTTTCACAGAAAACAGTTACCGCCATAAAATCTATGCCCCTACCAAATTTCAAAAGGATTGGTTAATTTTTGTTCGACTTATGGCGTTAAAAGTATCCTAGACAAATTAAATGAAAAAGGGCGGAGCCACGCCCATTTTTAAATTTTCTTTTATTTTTGTATTTTGTTGCACCATATCATTACTGGAGTTGAATCTTGACATAATTTACTTATATACTGTAAAGATATTAAATTTTTTGTTAAAATTTTACTTTAAAAAAATTTTTTTTTAAAAGTGGGCGTGGTCCTTCTCCGATTTTGCTAATTTTTATTAAGCGTACATATAGTAATAAGAGTAACGTTCCTGCCAAATTTCATCATGATATCTTCAACGACTGCCAAATTACAGCTTGCAAAATTTTTAAATTACCTTCTTTTAAAAGTGGGCGGTGCCACGCCCATTGTCCAAGATTTTACTAATTTTCTATTTTGCGTCATAAGTTCAACTCATCTACCAAGTTTCGTCGCTTTATCGGTCTTTTGTAATGAATTATCGCACTTTTTCGGTTTTTCGAAATTTTCGATATCGAAAAAGTGGGCGTGGTTATAGTCCGATATCGTTCATTTTAAATAGCGATCTGAGATGAGTGCTCAGGAACCTACATACCAAATTTCATCAAGATACCTCAAAATTTACTCAAGTTATCGTGTTAACGGACGGACGGACGGACGGACGGACGGACATGGCTCAATCAAATTTTTTTTCGATCCTGATTATTTTGATATATGGAAGTCTATATCTATCTCGATTCCTTTATATATGTACAACCAACCGTTATCCAATCAAACTTAATATACTCTGTGAGCTCTGCTCAACTGAGTATAAAAAAGTCATGCCGAATGTTTGATATACCGATTGATTTAAATGCAGGGTTAAAAAGATGTTAACAGACACTATGCTAGACTGCATATAACAGGTGTCAAAAAATTTGCAAAATTTATGTTATGGTCTCATATCTCTCATTGTCATTTGAAAATAACACAACTCAAAAAAGCAGAGCAACAAAGCATTACGAGCGAAACAGTCAGAGTGTATCTTAAGAGTAATATGACCATGGCATAAGCCATTAATTTCGCACAAAATATAAAAAAAACAGTAATAATTAAACATACATACATATATACATGTATGCATCATTATAACTCAGAGGGTTTCGTCAACGATGAGTTTTAAAGTATGTTTCGCAGTATTTTGTTGTAATTATTCAATGTCTCTTGTGTGACTCGTATTTGGTCTAAAACAGATTTTTTTTCCCAAAATTGCGATTATAAGATAAATAAGTAAGTATATCTCATTAGCTAAATATCGCAGTTGTAGAGTATTGAAGTAAATACTGGTACCCTCTTGGAACTTTTCGAATTACCACTTTTTTAGAGCGGGGTACTTTTTTAGTCCGGAATTTTTTTAGAGCCGTGTACTTCTTATAACTAGGTACTTTTTTTGGAAACGGGTACTTTTTTTGATAGGCGTATTTTTTTCGAATTTTTGGACCGGGCTATTTTTTTGAAGGCGTGTACTTTTCCGAACTGGGCAATTTTTCTGAATCGGGAAATTTTTGAAACTGTCAATTTCTAAGGACTGGTTTTTTTTAGAAACGGGTTCTTTGTAAAACCGGGTACAGTTTTCTGAATCGGATATTTTTTCGAACCGGTTACCTTTTAGGAACCGGATACCAGGTGATTTTTAATTACCGGGTGCTTTTAATTACCGGGTGCTTTTTAAGAACCGGGTACTTTTTTAATAGATCCTTTTTTATAAGCAGTCATTATTTAGAACCGTGTAATTCTTACAACTATGTATTTTTTTAGAACCGGTACTTTTCTAAAGGCTGCTACTTTTTTGAACAGGGTAGTTTTTTCTGATCTGTGTACTTTTTGAACCTGGACAATTTTTTAGAACCAGGCAGTTTAGGCCACCAGCCTAAATAGTGACGACCACCCTAATGCAGATTTTTAAGAATATTATTATTTACGGGTAACCGCCCACTCCTGCCGAGTGCTATCTTCAAAGGGGAAAAACTCGACGGAAGTTAGCTATCGGCAGGTGGTGCGAACCTTTTTCGTTTTAAACTCTTTCACTTCTTTTACGAACGTTGAAGAGCCGGCAACTATCCCACAGGTGAGTAAGCTAAATCCAAACCTTTTTTTTATAATTAATGTTATAAATTTTGATACATGTAATCAATAATTTTGCATTGTATATAAACGTGAATCCGCGATTTGGTAATTGAAATAATTTATCCCCTTTTTATATACACAACAATTAGTTGTACTGCATCTATACAGTGAATAAATATTGTTACCTACTAGTTCCTAATTCTCTTTATTATACCTTTCATGAAAATGAAATGGTATATTAATTTCATCACGAAACCGAAAATTGTAAGTCCTTAAAGGAAAATAGATAGACCCACCATTAAGTATACCGAAATAATCAGGTTGAAGAGCTGAGTTGATTTAGCCATGTCCGTCTGTCCGTCGGTCTGTTTGTATGCAAACTAGTCCCTCAATTTTTGAGATATCTTGATAAAATTTGGTGAGCGGGTGTATTTGGGGTGTCCGATTAGACATTTGTCGGAACCGACCGGATCGGACCACTATAGCATATATCCTCCATACAACCGATTTTTCAGAAAAGAGGATTTTTGTAATATCTGTACCCAATTTAACAGATTGAAGCTTCAAACTTCACCATATACTTGCGTATAGTTGCACGTATTGTTGCCTGAAAAAATTTATGAGATCGGTCGTATATATAGTATATACCCCCACAAACCGATTGTTCAGATAAGGAACTTTTCGTAATTACTGCCCTATTTTAAGAGCTAGAGGCTTCAAATTTCAACATCAAACTTTGCAATCCTCACACAAAGTACCTACCTTTTTTTATTTTTATATTTATCTTAAAATCGTTTAGGTATGCAGATCTGTTCACTAGATATTTCTATCTTATTATTCGGAGATTACGAACGGGATAAGATTATTGTTGCAGCCCCATTCATGAAAGGTATGAAGTCTCGGCATAGCCGAGACAGTCCCGTCCTTACTGTTTTTTCCTTTATTGCGTGCGAGTCGCGCCCCACGACCCGCGTGCCACATTCTCCCGCGCAAACACAGGCCTTAATTGAGTCTGGTATTTTTTAAGCCCGGCAACTTTTTTAGAATCAGGTACGTTTTAGAACCGTATACTCATAGAGAACAGGGTACTTTTGATTTTTGTTATTAGTATTCAGTCGGCCAACGGTACATACTCCAATCACCTGTTGCAAAAAGCTTGAAAAACTGATTGATTTTCGCATATGTGTTAAAGGTTTTGATAGTGTTTATCAAGGTTTTGTTGGTGTATATTCAGTAATTTAATCGATTACACATATCGGTTTTTTAAGTTAGCTCCCTTTCGAACTAAAACAAGTAAGGGAAGGTTAGTTCGGGTGTAACGAACATACATATACTCGGTTGAGAGCTATGGTGACAACATAAGGGAAAATAACCATGCAGGAAAATGAACCGAGGGAAAACCCTGGGAATGTGTTTGTATGACATGTCTATCAAATGAAAGGCATTAAAAGTATTTTATGAGGGAGTGGGCCATAGTTCTATAGGTGGACACCATTTAGGGATATCGCCATAAAGGTGGATCAGGGTTGACTCTAGAATTTGTTTGTACGATATGGGTATCAAATGAAAGGTGTTAATGAGTATTTTAAAAGGGAGTAATCCTTAGTTCCATAGGTGGACGCCGTTTCATGATATCGCCATAAAAGATGAACCAGGGGTGGCACCTTGAATGTCCTACGATATGGCTATCAAATTAAAGGTGTTAATGAGTATTTTAAAAGGGAGTGAGCCTTAGTTCTATAGGTGGACGCGTTTCGAAATATCGCCATAGAGGTGGACCAAGGGTGACTCTAGAATGTGTTTGTAGGATATGGGGTATCAAATTAAAGGTATTAATGAGGTTCTAAAAGGGAGTGTGGTAGTATATAGGTGATCGCCTTTCGAGATATAGCCATAAAGGTGGACCAGGGGGTGACTCTAGAATGCGTTTGTACAATATGGGTATCAAACGAAAGGTGTTAATGAGTATTTTAAAAGGGAGGGGGCCTTAGTTCTATAGGTGGACGCCGTTTCGAAATATCGCCATAAAAGGTGGACCAGGGGTGACTCTAGAATGTGTTTGTAAGATATGGGTATCAAATTAAAGGTACTAATGAGGGTTTAAAAGGGAGTTTTTCGAGATATAGCCATAAAGGTGGGACCAGGGGTGACGCTAGAATGCGTTTGTACAATATGGGTATCAAAACGAAAGTTGTTATGAGTATTTTAAAAGGGAGGGGCCTAGTTCTATTAGGTGGACGCCGTTTCGAAATATCGCCATAAAGGTGGACCAGGGGTAACTCTAGAAATGGTTTTGTACGTTATGGTATCAAATTAAATGTATTAATGGAGGGTTTTAAAAGGAGTAGTGGTAGTTGTATAGGTGATCGCCTTTTCGAGATATCGCCATAAAGGTGGACAGGGGTGACTCTAGAATGCGTTTGTACAATATGGATATCAAACGAAAAGGTGTAATGAGTATTTTAAAAAGGAGTGGGCCATAGTTCTATAGGTGGGACACCATTGTAGGGATATCGCAATAAAGGTGGATCAGGGTGACTCTAGAATTTGTTTGTACGATGGGTATCAAATGAAAGGTGTTAATGAGTATTTTAAAAGGGAGTAATCCTTAGTTCCATAGGAGACGCCGTTTCCAGATATCGCCATAAAGATGAACCAGGGGTGGCCCTTGAATTTGTTCGTACGATATGGGTATCAAATGAAAGGTGTTAATGAGTATTTTTAAAGGGAGTGGCCTTCGTTCTATAGGCGATCGCCTTTTCGAGATATCGCCATAAAGGTGGACCAGGGATGATTCTAGAAATGTTTGTGCGATATTGTATCAAATTAAAGGTATTAATGAGAGTCATTTTCGTAATTTTCGATATCGAAAAGTGGGCGTGGTCATCAGTCGGATTTCGTTCATTTTTATACCAAGATAAAGTGCGTTCAGATAAGTAGGTGAACTAAGTTCAGTAAAGATATGTCGATTTTTGCTGTAGTTACGTGTTAACGGGCCATGCGGAAGGACAGACGGACGGCTGTGTATAAAAACTGGGCGTGGCTTCAGCCGATTTCGCCCATTTTTCACAGAAAACAGTTAACTTCATAAAATCTATGCCCCTACCCAATTCAATGGATTGGTAAATTTTTGTTCGGACTATGGCATTAAAAGTATCCTAGACAAATTAAATGAAAAAGGGTGGAGCCACACCCATTTGAAATTTTCTTTATTTTTGTATTTTGTTGCAGCATATCATACTGGAGTTGAATGTTGACATAATTTACTTATATACTGTAAAGATATTAAATTTTTTGTTAAAATTACTTTAAAACATAAGTGGGCGTGGTCTCTCTCCGATTTTGATAATTTTATAAGGTACATATAGTAATAGGAGTAACGTTCCTGCCAAATTCATCATGATATCTCAACGACTGCCAAATTACAGCTTGCAAATTTTAAATTATCTTTTAAAAGTGGGCGTGCCACGCCCATTGGTCCCAAATTTTACTAATTTTCAATTCTGCGTCATAAGTTCAACTCATCTACCAAATTTCATAGCTTATCTGTCTTGGTAATGAATTATTGCACTTTTTCGGTTTTTCGAAATTTTCGATATCGAAAAAAGTGGGCGTGGTTTATAGTCCGATATCGTTCATTTTTATAGCGTCCTGAGATGAGTGCTCAGGAACCTACATACCAAATCATCAAGATACCTCAAAATTTACTCAAGTTATCGTGTGTAACGAGGGCGGGACGGACGGACGGACATGGCTCAATCAATTTTTTTTTCGATCTGATGATTTTGATATATGGAAGTCTATATCTATCTCGATCCTTTAGACCTGTACAACCAGCCGTTACTGCAATCAAACTTAATTCATACTCTGTGAGCTCTGCTCAACTGAGCTAATAAAACCAAAAAAACTTGACTAACGCGCAAACATCTATGGGACACATTCAGACTTTTCTCTGCACAAAAATGCGAGTACTCCATGCATGCATGTCCTCATGTGCACTCCACAAACAGGTGTCGGACCTTTATGCCAGGAATTACCTGGTGAAATCCAGTACTCAAAGACAAAACTTGCGGAAGAGGAACGCACACTCCCCAGGGAAACACGAGTCACTCTAGCTCAACTTCGTTCTGGATACTTTAGGACAGGCTAAACTCTTACCTATCCAGAATCAACCCCGACATACGAAATGTATGCCCCGCTTGCAATGTGTCCCCACATGACACCAACCATCTCTTCAGTTGTAATGTGGAACCAACGCCCCTAACACCCCTCTCATTATGGTCCACCCCCTGTTGAAACTGCAAGTTTCCTTGGACTCCGTTAGAGGATATTGATGATAATTTGTGATCAGTCGCAGCTATTAGGTGGGGCGAAGCACTGCTACAACAACAACAACAACAATAGGGGATCAGTGACTATTCAGAACCAGTTACAAATACCCAAGCCATTATAATTACGAAAATGGTTAATATTACGATACCGGCTACTATGAGGGGATCACTTACTATCATGGAACCGGTTACAATTACAGAAGCCGTTACTATTACGAAATTGGTTAATATAACGAAACCGGTTGTACTTTTTGGAACCGGGATCAGTTTCTATGAAGCAACAGTTTACAATTACGCAAAAATTTACTAAAACGAACCCGGTTATTATGAGGGAATCAGTTACTACTTAGAAACCGTTTATATTACGAAACCGGTTGTAACCTTTTAAAAACCGGTTGCTATGAGGGGATCGGTTACTATTAAGGAACCGATTGCAATTACACAACAGGTTATTAACATTTTGGAACCGGTTGATAGCACGGGTGGTCATTTGGAACCATGAATTTGTGAAAACGGTTACTATTAAGAAGCTGGATGCTCTTTTAAAAGGCGTATATTTTTTATCCAACCATTTTTGGGGAACATCTACTTTTCGGATCCAGCTACTTTTCCAGAGTGGCCCATTTTTTGGAAGTATCTACTTTTCAATAATTTTTTTTGGAACCGGCCCATTTTTCGAAATGTTAACTTTTGAAAACCGCAACCTTTGTTCGAACCGAGATTTTTATGTAAGCAGCTAACTTTTTGGATCCAATTCCATTTTGAATACGGTTTTTTATCGATGTGGATGTTATTTTGGAGCTGGCAATTTTCACGAAATACCAATATTTTGGATACAAATACCCTTTGAAATAGGTTAGTTTTTAGAATCCCAACCATTATTGGAACCAGGAATTCTTTACTATCAGCTAATTAGAGCCGCAACCATTATTGGAACCAGGAAGTTTTTACTATCAGCTAAACTCTGGTATCGAATTCTTTTTGCGATCGAAATCTGTTTTGAGATCGGTTATCAATTTTTAATGATCCCGAAGTAGATCGCAAGTTATTCTAAAAAAAATCCCAAAATGGACCTGAAGTAATGTCGACATTCACCCAGAAACTTTTTCGTATTGATCCTTCGATTTAGTGAGATATTAAGAAATGATCTTCAAGTGATCCTGGCATAGACTGGGAAGCTATTGAATAGTCCCGAAAAAATATATTGTAGCAAATATTAGGAGTTTCGATACGTCACTATGCCGCTAGTAATAAGTGCACATATTAACAGCAAGACATATATATACACCTGCATACAGAGAAAGAAACAGAGACTATTTCACACACATGTAAACAGCAGCTCAGAGTGAAGAGAATATTTCACACATTGCAAAAAATGGCACATATGGATTTAAATTAGTGATGCTCAAACTCGAACAATAGCATTTCCCGCTGGTCTTAAAAAATAAGGGTCTTCAGCGCTGCACCGAAAAAAACTCTAATTTGTCTATTTGCCTTTATAAATTACAAAGGAGAGAAACATACCCCCTTGAATCACTGAAGCAACTACATACAAACAACCTGCTTCAAGGTCATAAGTCGTCATTCAACTGATTGGCAAGTACACTTTCGTACCTCACAGGGCAGAGAGTACTTTTGCCTTATATGTGTGCGCTAATCTATGTGAGAGCATTAAAAATCTGCGCCCGTGGGTAGGAAAGATCGTCACTGCCTTATAAACTAAGGATACACATTCTCATATAGCCAAAGCCAATATGAGATACAGAAACGAGAAATATATAAGCAAATATTCGACACGACTGTTCGCGAAAAGCCGAGACCATGAGAGAAATAAGACAGGGAGGTGAGCTAAGAGTATAAAAGACGCACAGTCCTAATGATGATAAATCAGTGTTTAAGCGACTTAAACTATGACTTTTTTTCTTTCGTTTGTTTCATTAGCCATTGAGTGTGCTTGTAATTCTCAACTTGTTAGTGAAATATTCTAAAGATATAGTTTTAGTTTTTAATTTAAAATTGAGGTTCTTCGAGTAGAAGATGGGGTGCCAATACCTCAGAGCCCAGTGCTCGCCTCCATATCACATTTTTTAAGGGTCTTCAAATAGAAGATGAGGTGGCTCATTAGAGCGAAACCTCAGAGCCCCCAGTGCTCGCCCCCAATGAATGAATACAAGAGGTTCTTCAAATAGAAGATGAGGTGGCTCATTAGAGCGAAACCTCAGAGCCCCCAGTGCTCGCCCCCAATGAATAAATACAAGAGGTTCTTCAAATAGAAGATGAGGTGGCTCATTAGAGCGAAACCTCAGAGCCCCCAGTGCTCGCCCCCAATGAATAAATGCAAGAGGTTCTTCAAATAGAAGATGAGGTGGCTCATTAGAGCGAAACCTCAGAGCCCCCAGTGCTCGCCCCCAATGAATAAATACAAGGGTTTTTCAAAGCAAAACAAGGTGGCTCATCCCGCAGCCAATACTTTGGAGCCCCCAGTGCTCGCCCCCAATGAATAAATATAAGGTGTAATAGGGGTTTTTCAAAGCAAAACAAGGTGGCTCATCCCGCAGCCAATACCTTGGAGCCCCCAATGCTCGCCCCCAATGAATAAATACAAGGTGTAATAGGGGTTTTTCAAAGCAAAACAAGGTGGCTCATCCCGCAGCCAATACCTTGGAGCCCCCAGTGCTCGCCCCCAATGAATAAATACATGGTGTTAACAGGTACATAGTGACCTCTCTCTAAGTAAAATAACATACAGTCCATTAAAATAATAATTTATAAAATAAAAAAAGATAATAAATTTAAAAAATGCTTGCAGTGGGCTTTGAACCCGCAACCCCAAACGTGTGAGTCGGGTACGTCATCCACTGTGCCACGACTCATACGCATACAAGCACATCAAATTACTCCCTTATAACTCACATTAAACTGCTCGCCCTCAACTGCCCCACGCTTAGCTAATCAGTTTGATTTTGAAACGTTGTAAGTGAAGTATGCCAGTATGTTATTTGTGAACTACTACGACCATAATAGATTGTAAATAAAGAAAATTTTGCTAGACTGAATATTTGAGATGTTTATTCGACAGTTCAGCGATTCGAATGATAACAGAAGTTGTAGAATAATCAAGAATTTCTTGAAATTCGCTACAATATTAGGTTAGGTTAGATTGGACCGGTCCGTGAGGACCTCACATAGACTGATTAAGTCCGTAGTGTTACCAGAAGTTTGTCTTAACGACCAAACTGAAAAACCCTATCAAAAACCAGGAGTTATGTTATAAAATAACTCCGTCCTCTTGGCAAATACTAGAAGCTTCCTAGGACTTAAGCCACTTGCTGCTTCTAGATCTGACTGCTGTATCACTCCTAATAGCTGGAGTCTTAGCCTGGCAAGTGAAGGGCACGAGCACAGAACGTGCTCGATCGTTTCCTCCGCCAACCCGTACTTCCTATATCTGCTATCACTGACCAAGCCTAATTTAAAGGCATGTGACGCCAGAAGGCAGTGTCCAGTCAGAATACCCGTCATGAGTCTATAGTCCTCTCTTTTTAATGATAGAAGCAACTTTGTTAGTCTAAGGTTGTAAGACCTACACATAATCTTCGACACTTTACAGCCCCGCGCTTGAACCCACGCCTTTCCCGCTTGATCGATCATGTGCACCTCTCGCCTTTGCTTAATCTCGCCCCGTCTATTTGGGACGTCTACGGAGCAAGCTTCAAGCGATGCACCCTTTTTAGCTAGATCGTCCACTTTTCCATTTCCATCTATTCCCATATGCCCTGGGACCCAATATAGATGTATGGTTCTCCCTTTCGCGATTCTCTCCAGGGACTGCTTACACTCTAACACGCATTTAGATGCTTGCTACGCATGATTATTGCCTTAATTTCTGCTTGAATGTCAATATAAAAGTTAACACGATTGCAGGTTGCGCTATTTTCTTCCAGGGTTTCTACTCCTTTGGTTACGGCTACTATATCCGCTTGGAAAATGCTACAGTAATCCGGAAGCCTGTAGGATCTGTTTATTTCTGCAGACCCTACTCCTTCCACTACTTTGGAACCTCTGTGTACACATGTATCGCCTCGTCTGCCATTTGAGCACCCTTGCGCCAACCGTACTTCTCTATTGTGGCCTTAAGATCGCCCTCGAGCGCAGATAGGGAATCAGGTAGTCTGTTCGTCTTTGTGATTGATGACGCTATACTACTGTGGCCATATGATCGGCGCTCAAGCTGCCCCGAGGCACCGAGCCTGGTTGCAGTTGTTAATTCTATGTTCTTTGCTACCAGGTCTACAGGTGAAATGTGCAGAATGGCATACAGTGCAGTCGTCGGGGTTGTTTTCAGGGCTCCCTAGTGCTAATCATCGACAGTCTGCATACCCCTGAGGTATGTTGCTTTTTTTGTGGCTTTCCATCAAGCAAGAAACTCCATAGTATAGAATAGGGCTTACAATCGCTGTAAAAACCGAATCAGAAAGAGAGGGTGTTAAGCCCCACGTACACCCCAGCATTCTTTTACATGCATAGAGTGCCGTTGAGGCCTTCTTCACCCTCTCCTCCACGTTGAGCTTCCATGACAGCTTACTGTCTAAGATGATTCCTGATATTTTGTGCAAGGTTTCTCATGTAAGGTAACCCCTCCTAACTTAGGCCTGGTCCAATTTGGACCTTTGTACTCTTTTTAAACAAGCCATATCCGTCTTCTCCGCATAGACTTTCAACCCGACATTAGATGTCCAGGTATGAGTATCCCGCAGCGCCCGATCCATCAAAGTACTAATCGTTGGAAGGCACTTTCCACTTATGACAATTGAAACGTCATCTACGTAAGCCGTAAGTTTTACGGGTCCCTCATCGAATCGCTTGAGCAGTTGGTTGATGACCAGCGTCAACAGCAGAGGTGATAGCTTCCCCCTCCGGGTTTATGATTCAGCCTTATGCACCCATCGAATATTATTTTAAGCCATTCCGCTACAATATTAACTGGAACCGAAATGTAAGCTTGAAGTAGTCCCAGAGGATATATAGGAGGCGAAGGAACCTAAGTGAGTACATCAATGATATTGAATAAGACCTCCAAACTGAATACGAATATGTAATTTTTTTTGGCGCACACATTTTTTTTTGTGAAAATGCCCACCCTGCTTCTTACTAATGCTGCTTCAAAAACAGAAGACTTAATCAACAAACTTATTTAAGCATTATTTTATTTTTACTGTTTTATTATTTCATTTTATTTAGTGGGTGAATGTCGATTGCATGATAGGCGCGATTCTTTGTAAACACTTCCAATGAATTTTTCCCACCTTTCAAAAAACACACATTTAACTAACTTACCAGCTACTAACAACAAAAATACCTACACATACATATGAAATTTCGCAAATCAAATTAAATATTCGTACAAAAATTAGATATGCACACGAAAACACATATGAATGCCACAAACAACAACAGTGCCATCATTGCACGATCATGCATTATTTATTTACAAAACACATCTACATATGCTAGATATCTACCAAAATAAAAATGTTTTGTAGGTTGCTTTTCTAAGATTTTTGTTTTTTTTTGGAGTCAAATTTTTCTTCTTATTTTATTACCTCTGCATAATATTTTTTCCATTAAATGTATTTTTTTTTATTTTTTGTAAAAATCAATTCAAGTGTTTGTGTGCTATATGGCCAAATTTTTCATACAACAGAAAATTCCATAAGAAATTGCGCATGTTAACAAAATGAATTGAAAAACTATTACCCCATTTATTTGAAGTATTTTTATACTCAGAGTGCTTTGCACACAGAGTATATTAATTTTGATTGGGTAACGGTTGGTTGTACAGGTATAAAGGAATCGAGATAGATATAGACTTCCATATATCAAAATCATCAGTATCGAAAAAAAATTTGATTGAGCCATGTCCGTCCGTCCTGTCCGTCTGTCCGTTAACACGATAACTTGAGTAATATTGAGATATCTTCACCAAGTTTGGTACACGAGCTTACCTGTACTCAGAATAGATTGGTATTGAAAATGAGCGAAATCGGATGATAACCACGCCCACTTTTTATATATATAACATTTTGGAAAACACAAAAAACCTGATTATTTAGTAAATACTACACCTAGAATGTTGAAATTTGACGTGTGGACTGATATTGAGACTCTTGATAAAAACTTGAAAAAAAAATTTTAAATGGGCGTGGCACCGCCCACTTGTGATAAAATAAATTTTACAAATATTATTAATCATAAATCAAAAATCATTAAACCTATCGTAACAAAATTCGGCAAAGAGGTTGCCTTTACTATAAGGAATGCTTTGAAGAAAAATTAGCGAAATCGGTTAAGGACCACGCCCACTTTTGTATAAAAGATTTTTAAAAGGGTCGTGGACGAATAAAATAAGCTATATCTTTGCAAAAAAGGGCTTTGATCAATAGAATTTTACTTTCCAAGTGAATTATAACAATAAATAGGAAAACACTAAAATTTTTGAAAATGGGTGTGGCGCCGCCCCTTTTATGACTAAGCAATTTTCTATGTTTCGGGAGCCATAACTCGAAGAAAAATTAACATATCGTAATGAAATTGTGTACACATATTTTCCATATAGCAGAAAATATTTCTAGTAAAAATGGACGGGATCGGTTAAAGACCACGGCACTTAGATATAAAACAAGTTTTAAAAGGGTCGTAGACTAAATAATAAGCTATAACTTAGCAAAAATAGTTTTGAATCAGTAATATTTCACTTATCAAAGTTTTATTGTAAGAGGAAATGGGGAGAATTTTTTTTAAACGGGCGGTGCCACGTGTTATGTAGAAAAGTAATTTATCTGAAATGAAATGTACAATTGAAGCTCACGCTGAGTATATAATGTTCGGTTACACCCGAACTTAGACACCTTTACTTGTTTTTTCTTGCTTTGCTATAACGACAATGGTCTGCATGCCTAAAATTTTTGGGTGCGTTCAATTGAATAATGAATGTTGTTAGCACGCATGCGTATAATGCGTTTAAAGCTCCATATACGAGTATATTGGAATCTGTATTTGTATATAATTTGGAACTTTTTTTTACTTTTATGCTGTCTCTGATAGAAATTGAGTTTATTGTGGGTGAGTATTTTGCAATCACCCAACGGAATTGGCTCTAAAATATGGTAAACAAAATAAGAAAATATTTTCGTTGTGACAATTTTATTGCTAGTATGTTTTGATGAAAAAAGGTAGTGAATTTGTACCCAATTGTGTACACATCTAATATCTAATATATATTATAAATGGGAAAGTTT